>JAHPZR010003682.1:50000-151028 GCA_019787425.1 Platygyra sinensis | reverse complement strand
GTGATAAACATGACAATAAAACGCATGTTGGAAAACAAAATTATTCGACTTGACGTTTCGTATGTTTCGACATACATCTTCGGAAGTGCATACAAACTGTCAAGTTAAATAATTTTGTTTTCCAACATGCATTTTATTGTAATGTCTGTCACTGCAGTTTGTGTGCTATTTCTTATTTAGCTATAATGGCGAAAGAAAAAGAATTTTTATAAAAATGGCCTAAAGAGCACAGAAAGAAATACATCTTCACCAATAAAAGGAATACCCGCACCCGGAAAAAGATATGCCGTTGTAAAGATGTGCAGGTAATTCACATTGTGAGAAAATGGTCTTTCACAAATTTTCTCCGAGTCGAAAACTATGGACAAAAGAAAGCCCTTCCCATTTTCTCTCCCACCTGCCCATCCCTCTTTCATTTTTAATTCGCCCGCCCACTTTTTCAATTGTCCCACTGACTGAGAGCTGAGGCCTTCAACAGGCTATGTCAATCATACGGAAAGTGACCAACAAGATAAAATTGTAGCCAGTCTTCTAAAAATCCTCTTGAAATAAAACTGCAAGTTATCTATTCCCTTACAAGATATGTAACAAAACTTACGCAGTCCTTAGTGAGGGCTTTAGACGAGAGGCTCTCCCCTTCCGAGACAGAGTCTTTAGAAGTTTTGCCTTTTAAACTGCCACGAACAGAAGAAAAAATACAAATAGCCTTGAAAAGCCCTCTCGGATAGTGCTTTAACTTCGGACAACATATTCATCGTGTTTCTCAGTCACATTTGGGTTTCATATGGAGTACTTTCCCACCCTGCGAGCAGAGCCTCTTTCATCTCTTTTTGCTCTATCTTTAATTACAAAGCATATGTACCGTAAGAAAAGGCTCTCTGCTTGCAGGGTGGGACAGCGTCCAGATGGCCATAGATTTCGTTGTAAATTTTGACATTTTCAAATGGCTTTATCTTGCTTACTATTTAGTTAGGTCTATTTACACCAAACTTGGAGATTTTGTAAAGCTTGATATGCACTTTATGACTATGTGGATCCCATAATTTACAGACTCGTACCTAGTCCTTCACAGTTTGAAAACAGGCAATACAATCTAGGCTTAATTTGCTGTGTGTCATTCAAGAAGCTGTTAACAAGAATCAAAGGGCTCTTAGAGCCAGCTCATTCATGTAATGACTAATGTGCATTCTACTATTTGGTTATGAAACATTGCTACAGTTGAACCCATTTGAAACAGCAGAAATGAAGTTCAAATAGATGTCATTGTTCTTGGGAAAATATCGATTTCTCATTGGGATTGGAAATCAGACAGTCCCCTTTGTTGCATGGATAGGCATTATCTGGGATAACATATTGTCGATCCATTCCCATGAACACCAAAACCGAACAAATCATATCAGAACTAATAATTTGCTGTTTACATTAGGTTAGGGAAGATTAAAAGTCAGCCTTTGGCACTAGGAGCTCTGGGTAGACAATGTGAACTATGATTGGTCGATGGTTACCTTTAATTTGGAAACCATTGATCAATCATAGTTCACATTTTGTATCTGAACCATCCCAGTAATGGTAAAGATCCGCATATGAGCCAAGGGGCCTTAACAGGCCAGAGCTTATCCCAGTTTCTGTATCAAGCAACTTGGAAATTTCTACTCTGCCCTGGATGAGAAGCTAGACCATTGCAAGGTTACCCCCAGGGTTAAGTTCACCCGTGACAATTTATATACACCTGGGTGGGGGGAGGCACTGTGGGGGGAAAGTGTATTTCTCAAGAACACAACACAGTGTCCCTGGTCAGAGCTCGCACCCAGACTGCTTAATCCAGAGACAAGCACACTAACCATGAGGCCACTGTGCCTGCCACCATCCCAGTAATGCTAGTCCAGAAAGCTGGCAGTCAGTCTCCCCAAAGTTCTGTCAAGGGCAACAGGATGGTTAATTGTAACAAAATATGAGGATGTCTAAAAATGTAAATTATGATGTTCGCGGTGAAATATTAAAGATATCTAGTTAAATGACTATTATGCTGTTAAATAATAATAGCTAGATTTAGGCCAACCTAAAAGCGTAGTTCCTGGGCCGGGTTGAGAAAATTGAATACGCGAAAATGAGTTAATGTACTGGTCAATTCCAAAACCGCCCATCCCCCCCCCCCCGGGCAAACCCCGGGACATTGACTTTTTTGAAAAATTTGGGTCAAATTCCCTGCTATGTTGTCTGTTTAGACGGTCAAATGCCCCACCCATTAGAGCTTCAAAGAGGGTCAAATCCCCCACCCTCCAGGCATGTTTAAGCAACTGTGGAAACAAGTTCTGCAAAATTTTCAGCCAATACGAATTTCTTGTTCAGCTTGTCTTTACTCCACACTTTAAACAAAGGCATATTCCATGATACAACTATACAAAACAACAACAACAACAGAAAAACCTTCACTACTGCTTTCAGACAAACTTTACCCAAAATGAACTTCTGAATCGACAGAGATTTCGCTAATACTAAGATAAAAACTCGACTGATATCAACAGCGATCAAAGGTAAATCAATCTCGTGTTAGGAATATGACGTCACAAGTAGAGATGCCGCTGTGAAAATAGCGGGCTCAACTGGAACCAATTTCGAGTAATGGCGGACGAAAATTTCCACTTTTCGAGCGGCGAAATTTTAATGAAGGAAGTCTTTTTAATTTTTTATTTTTGGACGAAAGGACATCGTACATGATGGTAAGTTACGTATAAAAAAAAGTGGGAAAAAGAAATGTGAAATTTCGTCGCAGTGGCACTTTAAAGACTTATAGCTTTGTCTACTTCATTTATATTTCTTTTGGATTTATCTCTGAAACTAAAAAAAAACCTCTTTCAGGGCATAGAAAACTGTTCGTTGGCAAAACTAATCGGAGCGATGGTCAAGGAAAGAGGGATTGACAGATAAACAAAGTTTATTACAGACCATGAATTAAAGAAACGATAATAAATAAACATATAAGAAGGGGGTACCTATATCACTAGGGATTTGGCATTTCTGGTCCTTTCCTCAGTATAGAATGACTTTGGGCTTCGTAATTTTGTTTTGCAGTTTAATCTACGGTCGATTTGGCTGCCCTAAATTAAAGAACAATAACAAATAAACATTTCGGAAGGGGGTACCCATATCACTTTCTCCTCTCTTGGTTTTCTCTACTTTCGGAGGTTAGAAACGTTTGAGTGGTAGGGAGGGGGGCAAGCTACTTTTACCTCTAATCAGGAGCCATAATCAGGGACGGAGACCGTAAGCGCGCGCCATTTCTAGTATTGGGGTTGGCGCCATGATATGGGACAATTTTTCTATTTTTAGAACAAATTGCGCATCGCCTGCGGCACACGCGCGTACATTGCTGCGAGGATTTTCGCGGATGTCGCGCAGGGGAAATGGCGTCCGAAATCGTTTATGCTTTTAATTTGGCCCACAACTCAACGCCTTTATGGCTGTTGGAATTTTGCTTAGGTATTTTCGCCGTAAGTTGCTCCAGTTTGAGTGAAGACAGTGCCGAATTTAGGTATGTCCCGCTTTATATCGCTGAACAAGTTGATTACCGCTGCTCTTTTACAAGCACTTCACATTTACTCCACTCCTAAATTTCACATATGAAGAAGATTAACAGCTTTTTCATACACAGAAAAAAAACTAGTTGGATATGTTTGGAATATGGCAGCGTCAAGGCCCAATAGTGACAATAGGTTTATGTCCGTAGATGCTGCTTCAGGTTTTGTTTGTGTAAAAACCCAATAAATTTTCTGTGTCGATGAATGAGAGCGCCGCCGATGCGTGTTTTGCACAGCTAGTTAAAATAGGGACTTAAGTCCGGGTAATACGGGCAACATTTTCTTCAACTTGCCTCGCAACATTGTTGCGGTGCAAGTTGAAACCCTCTGTTGCGCGTATTACCACTTTGATGACCAACTTGTCTGCAGCAAATACAGTGTTGTAAGTCTGCAAAATTAACACGTATAACTGTCAATCGTGTGGAAATAAAGATGGCGCCTTCTTTCATATAGTTTAGCTTTCAACGAAGTTCCACTTCGACTTCTGGCCGTCTTTTTGTTTCTTTTAAATTTTTACGTTGCCAGCGAGTTCTTCTCAATAGAAGCTCATGAGGGGGGAGGGAGAGAGGGGACGGGGGGGGGGGGGGGGGGGGGGGGGGGGGGGGGGGGGGGGAGGGGGGGGGGGGGGGGGGCGGGGGGGGGGGGGGGGGGGGGGGGGGGGGGGGGGAGGGGGTGGGGTGGGGGGGGGGGGTTGTTTTCAGATAGCCGAAAAATTGTGATTTTCCGACAGTTCTTCCAAGTTTCCTGGCTTGCATTGTTTTGACAGTGGGGAGTTAAAGGACCACGGCTGAACCAGAAAATTGTATTGCGCTGAAAATTTTGTCAGCACTTGTTTCCACAGTTGCTTCAACATGCCTGGAGGGTGGGGGATTTGACCCACTTTGAGCTCTAACAGGTGGGGCATTAGACCATCTAAACAGACAACATAGCGGGGAATTTGACCAAAATTTTTCAAAAAAGTCAATGCCCCGGGGTTTGCCCGGGGAGGGGGGGGGCGGATGGGCGGTTTCAAAATTGACCGGTACATGAACTCATTTTCGCGTATTCAATTTTCTCAACCCTGCCCAGGAACTACGCTTTTAGGTTGGCCTAAATCTACCTATTATTATTTAACAGCATAATAGTCATTTAACTAGATTTCACCACGAACATCGTAATTTAGATTTTCAGACATCCTCATATTTTGTTACAATTAACCATCCTGTTGCCCTTGACAGAACTTCGGGGAGACTGACTGCCAGCTTTCTGCACTAGCATTACTGGGATGGTGGGAGGCACAGTGGCCTCATGGTTAGTGTGCTTGTCTCTGGATTAAGCAGTCTGGGTGCGAGCCCTGACCAGGGACACTGTGTTGTGTTCTTGAGAAATACACTTTCCTCTCACAGTGCCTCCCCCCACCCAGGTGTATATAAATTGTCACGGGTGAACTTAACCCTGGGGGTAACCCTGCAATGGTCTAGCTCTGGCCTGTTAAGGCCCCTTGGCTCATATGCAGATCTTTACCATTACTGGGATGGTTCAGATACAAAATGTGAACTATGATTGATCAATGGTTTCCAAATTAAAGGTAACCATCGACCAATCATAGTTCACATTGTCTACCCAGAGCTCCTAGTGCCAAAGGCTGACTTTTAATCTTCCCTAACCTAATGTAAACAGCAAATTATTAGTTCTGATATGATTTGTGCGGTTTTGGTGTTCGTGGGAATGGATTGACAATATGTGATCCAAGATAATGCCTATCCCCGCAACAAAGGGGACTGTCTGATTTCCAATCCCAATGAGAAATGGATATTTTCCCAAGAACAATGATATCTATTTGAACTTCATTCCTGCTGTTTCAAATGGGTTCAACTGTAGCAATATTTCATAACCAAATAGTAGAATGCACATAGTCATTACATGAATGAGCTGGCTCTAAGAGCCCTTTGATTCTTGTTAACAGCTTCTTGAATGACACACGGCAAATTTCAAACTGTGAAGGACTAGGTACAAGTCTGTAAATTATGGGATCCACATAGTCATAAAGTGCAGACTAAGCTTTGCAAAATCTCCAAGTTTGGGTAGACCTAACTAAATAGTAAGCAAGATAATGCCATTTGAAAATGTCAAAATTTACAAAGAAATCTATGGCCATCTGGACGCTGTCCCACCTTGCAAGCAGATTGCCTTGTCTTACGGTACATATGCTTTGTAATTAAAGATAGAGCAAAAAGAGATGAAAGAGGCTCTGCTCGTAGGGTGGGAAAGTACTCCATATAAAACCCAAATGTGATTGAGAAACACGATGAATATGTTGTCCGAAGTTAAAGCACTATTGGAGAGGGCTTTTCAAGGCTATTTGTATTTTTTCTTCTGTTTGTGGCAGTTTAAAAGGCAAAACTTATAAAGACCCTGTCTCGGAAGGGGAGAGCCTCTCGTCTAAAGCCCTCACTAAGGACTGCGTAAGTTTTGTTACATATCTTGTAAGGGAATAGATAACTTGCATTTTTATTTCAAGAGGATTTTTAGAAGACTGGCTACAATTTTATCTTGTTGGTCACTTTCCGTATGATTGACATAGCCTGTTGCAGGCCTCAGCTCTCAGTCAGTGGGACAATTGAAAAAGTGGGCGGGCGAATTAAAAATGAAAGAGGGATGGGCAGGTGGGGGAGAAAATGGGAAGGGCTTTCTTTTGCCCATAGTTTTCGACTCGGACAAAATTTGTGAAAGACTATTTTCTCACAATGTGAATTACCTGCACATCTTTATAACGGCGTATCTTTTTCCGGGTGTGGGTATTCCTTTTATTGGTGAAGATGTATTTCTTTCTGTGCTCTTTAGGCCATTTTTATAAAAATTCTTTTTCTTTCGCCCTCATAGCTAAATAAGAAATAGCACACAAACTGCAGTGACAAACATGACAATAAAAGGCATGTTGGAAAACAAAATTATTTAACTTGACAGTTCGTATGCACTTCCGAAGATGTATGTCGAAACATACGAAACGTCAAGTCAAATAATTTTGTTTTCCAACATGCGTTTTATTGTCATGTTTATCACTGCAGTTTGTGTGCTTTTTCTTATTAGGTCATTTTTTGTTTTTGTGGTCACGTGACATACTAAAACCTGATTGCGTTTGAGAACCTGAAATGTTTTTCAAAACTATAGTTTGCACAGTAACAAAATACGATCAGTCAACATGGGAATTTTAGTAACCTTGCTTGCTCCAGCAAACTTGTGCTTTGCAGTCAGGGTGTGGTCGCCATGTCGTTTGTTGTTGTCCTTTTGTCATTTACAATCTTTCCCTGCTCTTAAAATGTGTTCATAGATGATGATCACAATTCAAAGCCAAGGATAAATTTTCCCTAATTATCCGTCAATGTTTTAAACAAAATTTTGCGGCTTTCAAAAAGGAGATGATCGGAAGTTCGTCGCTCTTTGTGACACTTTCGTTCATTCATTCACAAGCAGGTAACTACATTGTATTCTATCTGCACGCATGCACTCGTGCAGCTTTCCGCTTGGGAGGAAAAATGGCTGCGTGAAATCCTGTAGTAACTGAATGCTCACAGACGGTTGTGCTGCATTTCAGGTTGGTCACCTTTTTCAGTGGAAAAGAGTTATTAAGCCTAGGAGAACTGTTGATCTCGAGATCTCATACTCCACGGATCATATCTGAAAGTTACCAGCCGACATGTTAACAAGTCTATCGCCGTCGCAGATGCAAGTGACAGGTGAAAATTGTCTTGATGTTTGACTATTCAGGTAAAGTACTGAATATTTGAGAGCAGCTTAATACGACACGATGTGTAAAATTGCCTGCAGAAAGATTGAAACTCAAGAGTGAGAACCTCGTACCTTTTCCCTGGGGACGCCCCCGCCCCTAAGCCAGGGAAAAGGCCCTGGGAACGAGGTTGAAGTGTAACAGCTGCTACAATGATTGTAGCAGCTGTTATTGTTTTAGGGCTAGACGGGCATTGTTTCTGTTGTTTGTTCTATTGTACTTTCAAAGGGTAGCAAGCTGTTTATGTGGGACCTTATGAGAGCTGCTCCAATGACCCCAAAAGACCCCTCCTCTAAACTAAACAAAACAGGAACGAGAATGACCTGGGAAGCTTGGGACCGATAGCATTTCTGTGGATGTGTCCATTCTTGATTTCACCTTTTTCTGGCGTAAGTCCTTTCGGACTTTAGATTGTACCTCATTTCACATTATGAATGTTTTTCGTAGTTATAAGGACAATTCTTTGGAAAAGTCGGATGTTAGTGTTTTTCCCACAACATGGAAATGTCTTGATGCAAGCTAAGGTGGAACTGTGACCTGTTTTCTTTATACTGGAGGAAATTGCTTTTTGCAAGGAATAATTTAACTTCTCTACACTTGATGAAAAAAGTGCGATTTTCATTCTAGCCTCAGTGGTTAAAACTCGTGGCTCTGTGTAAAAGAAAAAAAAAACAGAATTTATTACTGTTCTCAATCGAGCAAAAACACCCCATTTCGTTCAAACAGCCTTAAAAACACGGTTGCTATGGAATTGTTAAGTCGCTATTCTGCTCCCAGGAGCAGAATAGCCGGAATTTATTCCGGAATATATTCTGGAATATATTCTTGTTCCGGAATGTCGCAAACGAACGCGCCCAAAATCTTTGGATACGTTATTCCTGCTTTCACATGGTTCTGAAGTAATTCTTTATCAAAGTTCAGAAAGAAATTTCATTTCATTTTTCTTTAAAAACCTTTCTTAACATTTATATGAAATTAGAAGGATGTAAGCTAAGGAAGAAATCGTCGTATGTTTACGTATGTTAATTCATTTTAGCCTGGGTAAATCATGCAGGTTAATAATTGGCTCTGTTTAAAACAAAAACAAAAAAAAAGGTTTTCGTACTGTTCTTAATCTTTATCAGTCTTTCTGATAAGTGTTTCGGTTTACAAGGTTTTCACAACAGACTTGCCTGTTTACGATGCAGAAAACCCGCAAAGTTAAAGAACTGATTTTCAAGTTATATATTTCAAAAACAATTCATATGATAATGTTATCGACTGTCATTCTGGGCCGTGTTGTTCAAATCCTGATTAAGCTAATCCAGGGTTACCGAGTTTTGTACCTTTTTTGGTGAGGTGTTCTGTTAATATTGTTTGCCCAGGAGGTTTAAACTGTAGTAGTCTCAAACTACACCAAACGTTAGAGGTGAAAAATATTTTTAAACAAGAAGAAATAATGCTGCAGTTAACGTTTAATCCTGGGCTTTCGAACAACGCGGCCCAGCTGTACTGTTTGATTCACATGTTCCTGTTGTTGTTCACGCACAGCTCGGCTAGGTTAGTATCCTTGTAATCTTTCGTACGTAATTTTTTCAGTAAATGGTCGAACAGATAAGTTTATTTACTAGTAGTTGGAAGACGTAAGCGTGATATTTAAAACTTTTGAAAATTGAACTATTCAAAATCTTTGTAGTAGTCGAAAGAAAGTAGCCATTTCTTATTAGTGTTTATCTTTGTCGTAGTTTTTGTAAAATCTCTCTATGCAGCTCATAATCTAGTTACACCAAACGGCAGATATTGTTAGCATTGCGGTAACACAACAAGTTCATGATTTCGTTTTGATCAGAACATCTTCGTAATATAGCAGCGGACATGTTACGGAGTTTGCTTTATTCTACTCTGATAACGAGTTCAATGTTGTTTATTGTACGCGAAAAATATGTGCACTGAAAATGTTTTATTAACTTTTATTGATTCTTTTCTGAAGCAATATCAAAAAATAAATTACTATTATAACTTGAATAAACGTATATACTTTTTTGCAGATGCGTTAGCAATGACGAGTAACAAGAAAATTTCCAATCTTGGACACCGGCGCCACCTCGCCACCACCACTAACTAGCATTTGTTTTATACTTTATAGCAAGAGTTTCCAGTACTCATCCTTGTGGTACAGTGACTTCTAATACGCATGAGTACTAGTTGAGTGTTTCAATTGTAAGGACTTCGCCTAGTATGCGTGCGTATTAGGGGTTGCTATACCACAAGGACGAGTACTCCAAATTGTTGCTATAAAGTATAAAAGAAATGCTAGTTAGTGGTGGTGGCGAGGAGGTGGCGGTGTTCCACATCAATCTTTGCCCTCCTTCCAAGAATGCAACTTTTCTTTGGCCACTTCTTGAAACTGGTCATTTTTGAGGCATCATCCACATCAATTTTTACCCTCCATCGAAGAATGCAATTTTTCTTTGGCCTCTTCTTGAAACTGGTCATTTTTGAGGCATCTCAAAAATGTCAATGAACTTTTTACATATAAAAGACTTAGAAATTTTTTTATTGAAGAGTGTGATGCCAAACGCCCATGGGTAACTGCAAAGCTGTACCACAAGAACGGGAACTCGAAACTCTTGCTATAAAGGTTTCCTTCGACATCATTTTCTCTATTCCATCCAAGATTGACTATTATCTGTGGCCCATCTCGAAATTGGCCATTTCTTAGGCACCTGAAAATAAAGAGAACGTCAACTTTGAACATACGAATATTTCCGCCAAAGGACGCAATTTTAAGAATGCCAGAAATGGAAAAAGCATGTCAAAAACATCAACTGTCCAAGTTTGGAGCCTCTGACATTAAAGAATGAGACTTTATGAACTTTTGAATTTTAAAAAAGCTACGGAGATTTGTATGATGCCAAACGCGTCAGTTTGAATTTTCCAAAAAATTCAAACTGACGTATTAATTTACTCTTTAACTGCTAGGGACCTCAAACTTGGCCATTTTGGTATTTTCGGTATGTTCTTTCCATTTTTGGCATTCTTTAAGCTATAGCCCATAATATGTAATATTGCTAAAAGGGAAATTGCGGTCACGTGACCCCAGCTGCAAAGGTTCTATTACACGAAGACGTCAATGTAGCAGAAATAACCTCATAAGCGTTTCGTTTTGCCTAAAATGACACGAAAACGGATCGTAGCGAAATTTGTTTTCATCTCTCTTGACGTTTCAGCACTTAAACATGTCCTCGTCCTTGTCGATATTTTTTGATGCCAACGAGTCTCAATTCTAATAGCAAGTGGGTGGTTATCTTACACTTACGAATACCTCGAGCTAAAGTTCGATATCAAGTAAGATAATTATAAATGTTTAGGTAATTACGAGGTTATGACTTACTCGAGTGTGCCCGTCGCAATCACGGAAACACTGCCAAAGAAATTCCTATGTTCTCGTTCTTGTTTTCGAAAGCCATCTTTCCAAACTTTAATGCCGCCTCTGTTCATTCCTAAACGAAACAAAAGTAGCAAAAAAATTTACCTTTATACGAATTCACGGTCAACTTTACGTTTTAATTCAAATAAAAGGGCAAGAATGAACGCAAGTGAGATGCCAATTTGTCGTGCACTGCGTGCGGTAAACACCTATAGTTTTTTTTTTGGAAATCAACGATTTAACTGACTGAGATAAACTATCTTTATGAATAAATCTTTCCAAAGTGTAAATCAACTTCACCATTATTCTTTCTAAGACCGCTTGCAAAGGTTGCGCGTTTTACATACTCCAAAGCCAGGGTTCAAATTGTAATAACGTTTTTGTCCAGAGAAGCAAGATCTTTTGCAATGAATGGACGCGAGAAAAAATTTCAACCTCGCATTTGAACCACGCATTTGAACTTGCACTGTTTCAACCCAGCCAGGGTTCAAATTGTAATAAAGTTTTTGTCCAGAGAAGCAAGATCTTTTGCAATGAATGGACGCGAGAAAAAATTTCAACCACGCATTTTTTCCTTTTTAGAAACTGAAATTAAACGACCAAACCTTCGGCGGGTGACGAATGTTCGGTTGTGCCTGTAGATTCTGTAGTGTACAATCTAGGAAAAAGCCAATAATTTCTGGGAAAATATACTTTATTCCAGTTCAAAAAATTTCTATATAGATTTATATATATATGCTGGAAATGACGCCAACAGTGCAAGTTCACTATTTACTAAGACTACTCTTACTTGTGAGATGATTTTTTTTATATAAATTTCAACGGCAAAAACTGAGTGATCCCTGTTAGCTATTCCTGGTGCCCAAACCTGGTTCCCAATCTCCTGGCGTTTCTACCGTATCAAGCTCTTCATAACGAAACACAATTACTCTCGAAAAAGATTGACCTGCCTTAATGCCGACCCAGAACCCTTCATAACTGGAAGCTAACTCATTATTATTGTAGATTTCACGCATGTTGTGATTGAATTGATACAAGATTCAGTTATATAACTGATGAGATGTCCAGGTGTGCGCGTTGCATTCGATCTAAATAAAAAAAATCGTTGGGTCCTAGTACTCGTTTCCGAGAAAAAACCATGACTTGTCTCTGACAAGCCAAACCATTTAACAAAAGCCACCATTTTGTATATGTTGTGCATATGCACCCACTCGCTCACGAGCGCTAATGACCCGAAAATCGTCCGCAGTAGGGATGCGCAATGCAGTGTTGCGGAATAACCTTAAGGTCATTCCACTGAAATAGAACCTAAACTGAGATTTTTCTCAAACTTTGCCAATTGATTGTTTATATTATAGGAACTTAAATTTGGAAATAAAAATGAGGGGTCCCCATGTTCGTTTAGGAGCAACAGCACCTCGTTTATACCATATAAATCCTTATAAAAGCACCACGATTTGCTTGCTAAATTCACGTTTCCGACGATTGTTTTTTTCTCAAAACTGAGAATTGGCCCATATTTATTTTACATAGAGAAATTTACTACCCAATTCAAAACGACAGAAAAAAATGATAGGTCACCGTAGTCGTTTTCGAGAAAATGACGATTTACCTCTTCGGCGAGGTCCAGTCGTAAAAAAAAGCCGCCATTTTCTAATGCGCGCGCGCTAATCACGCGTAAAACTATGCGCAGTAGGGATGCGCAATGCAATACTGGGGAATGACCTTAAGTGGAGAGAAGCAGCAGAACAAGCGATGAAAGAGAACGGAATTTTTTTACTTTGTTGTTGTTAACTTAGACTTCTTGTGCACTTTGGTTTTACTAATTTGCGATGTGTATATACGCACAGGTGACGGATATGTTGCTTCAAAAATTTTCAAATTGATTGAGATCAAGAGTGACCCAACAGTGGATCTAGGTAACTGTAGGCTCGATTTCCGCCGCTCTCTCGTGTCTGGTCTTCCCTCCATGCATTCGGGAGAGGAGCGCGGGCTCGTTTCCCGAAAAGCGGCTGGTAATCGAGCCTAAGGTAACTGTTGCAACCACACCATATGTGGGTTTAGGAGCACATGTACGCATAGCGGGCCTATTTTTAGTCATGCTAAAGCTTACCTGTATTCTGGCGAAACGATGGATTGTTTCGATCAACATCATCTGTCACCTTGATTCTTAAACCTGTGGAACGTTATACAATCATTTAAACAGAGTGTTAACTTTCTTAACAATAGCGTATTCTTGCCTTTCACCCACGTGACCTTTTGCTTGACAACGGTTGCTAGCCGCCATGTTGGTGTCCCTCGATAGTAAACAAAGTGATCGAAAAGAGAAGCTAGTGTGAGGAAATGTAGGAGAGTTAACTATGGTGTTATGCATTGTGTTTGCATGTGGATCCAAAAGTGGCAAACGTAAAGGTCTTGGATTCTTTCAGATACCAAAAACCATCACTAACCAAGGCGAAGAGTACGAGGAACTGGGTAGAAAGCGTAGGGAAAGGTAGATCGGTGCAGTAAGTCGTGGCGACACTGCAGAGAAGAATATCCTTGAGACAGAGAGAGTTTGCGGTCGTCATTTTCACCAAGGACAGCCAGCGAAGGACTTCGATCAGTTCAATCCAGACTGGGTACCTTCCCTAAATTTAGGAAAGAAAGAATATCGACCTCCAAAGGACTTTTAAGCTTCTGTAGAAAGATCTGAGAGCCGAGTTGAAAGGAGACGGAAGGCCGCCATTGAACAACAAGAGCAGGAAGCTACAAAGAAGAGAAAACTTCTAGAACAAAGCGGTGGTCGCATCTGTGATTTAGACTTTGAATCTGGGGCTAGTACATCAGAAATTACAGAGGAACAGCTAACTGATGGAATGGATACTTTTGCGATTGGCAGGGAGCGAAGCGCAAAACTAGAGTTCGCACATTCCTCCCCACAAACCGAGCCCGAAGTGGCACCAACTGCGGCCAGTGAAGGGACTGAAACTGAAGAGTTTTAGTATTTATTTGAAAGACCTTGTGGCTATAAGGCACCTGGAAGAGATTTCTTCGATACCGACGACAAAGTGCGATTTTATACGGGGCTGCCGTCCATCGAAGTGCTGATGAAAACATTTGAACATCTCGCACCTGCCGTGAACAGGAAAAGCCTAACTCTTGATAAATTTCTCGAGTGTCTATAATTGTTCTGATGAAGCTACAACTTAATGGCCCATTTCAAGTTAAAATTTTTCATCTTCGTGTTATGCATTTTCATTTTACATGTGCTGGTGCAAAGAAAATATTTACATGCCTCTGCAATTTATATGTGTTCCAGGCAATGTTATATATTCAATATTTATAAACAATAATAATATTATATGTGAGAGAGTGAGAAAGGAAATCATTATGTTAAAAAAAAACTGTAAGGGTATTTCACAGATTTATGGAAAAACCCTCTGACTTAACTAACATAATTCAGACAAATGAAATGGCAAAAATAAATTAGCTTATAGTATTTTCAAGGCTGATAATTATTTTTTTGCTTCATTTTTCCAATCTCCCTCTCTCCACCACCTCCTTCAAAGAATGTCAAAGATAATTCAGGGCAAATTATTAATGGTTTGTGGGGAAGACGTCAGTAAATTTATAGAGGATGCAAAACAGTTTGAGGTCTTAATATTTTCAAAACTGAAGGTTGCTAATCCATGGAACTAAGTTTGCATTTTAAATCATATTTTCAAATCTCTCTCTGGGGGTGTGCAGACCAGATGCAAATTGTAAATTGCTCTTACAGTAGCAGATTGATAGCAAAAGCTAAGGATTGGCAAGAAATATGTTGTACAACCAGCATTGTTACTCACCAGTGAGTGAAACCCTAATTTACACTTTTAGTGAACTTCCCCAGGTTTTTCCAGTAAACAACTTGCACTATTCACACCCCCCCACCCCCCCCCCCCCAAAAAAAAAAAAAAACGTGCATACTATCAAGCAACTCATGCAAACAGAAAAAGAACTTATTTCCCAAGTAGTATGCCATTGGTAAAATATTGGTATTTAAATTTATAAATGTCAGTTAGACCAGCACCAGACAATATCCCATTATGCAAATTTGGTATTGATTCCATTTTCCCAATAAAAAGGTGAATGATTTCATTAGTCAAGTATTTACCAATAATATACCACTTTAGTAATCACCTTTTTTCCTGTGATATGTAGAATCTCAAATTCTATTGAGCCTATTTACAGCAAAAGATATGGTCATCCAGCCCTTGGATCTATGACTAATTTGTTTCTTTGAATTCTTGCATCCTATTAATAAACAAGTTTTGGACTAGGTTTGTCCATGTTACTACTAAAATACTGGGAAATTGCTTATATTCCCATTTCTCAGACATTCAGCCAAATGTGAACACATTCTTGAGGGATCAAAGGTTACCTGCCTAGGGTCTCTGCCATTAACAAAATAGGAGGAAAATGCAATGACAAAATGCCACAGTCATTACCATTATTTTGCTGTTGAACTGGTGCATAGTTGAGTGAATTCAAACGACCACCTAGAAGATCATTCGTTAAATATTCAATGATCTGCCACTTCCTGGCAAATGACATCTTGATAGAGACTGCCATATAAATTTACATCAAAGGGTTGGCAGCCAATATTACTGACACACACCCAATGGGAAGAACCTGTATGTAAAATCTGTATAGATTCACCAGACACTACATCAAAATTACGATTCAGATATCAACAGGAGGTTCGTTCATAGCCTGTGAGTGTCGAACGCGGCTTTGCCGGCCACGACGTAGTAGTTTTCGCGAATTAGCTTTCCTCTCATGATCACCGATTGAACGAGCTAGCCCGAAACCATTTGATTATAGGCGTTCAAACTTTTGTAGGCCTTGAATTTTTTTTCGTATAATGGCTCGCTTTCAGCAACAAAAAATATCCAAGCATTCCCCATTAAATTGCTCTTTCGGGATGCTGGCCGGGTCGACTCCGATAACAGATATTTTCGCCAAATATCGCTCTTTAACTCGAGTTCCCAGCCCTTCCACGTAACCTGAAAGCACTGGGATAGCTTTGCTGAGTTTTTCCGAGTCGTCTTCGAGTCCAAAATCCATTGAGAGGTCGCGAGATCACCAGCAAAGAATCTAGAAATGGCCCATATTTCCCTCTATTTACATGTGATCACACGCTTCGAGGGGCACCAACATGGCGGATCATCAAATTTGCATAATCTGTGACGTCACGTGAAAACCAAGACACTGACGCTAACAGTAAGACAATTTGAATAAAGCAAACAGCCTAAATTTAAAAACGCATGATCTTTCTGTTTCACGGATAGAGAAATACAGGGGTAGGAGACAATTCCCTCGATGAACCCAGCTCCTTTTTAAGCCAGTTCTTACACCTATCTCTCAGCATTTTTCTCTACTAAACAAACACTTCTCGCTAAGAGCATATTGCGTTTACGTGTGTCTGGACAACTTGCATGAATTTGTGATTTTTTATATGTATGAATTATATGAAACATCGTTTAGTGATTGCGGGTGCAACACAGATGCCAGGGACGAGTTAAGAAAGATGTCATTGATTCATTGGTGACGAATGACACTACAAGGAACACTCGCATGAATGATGAACGTAAAGGTTACCGTATGCCTTCAGAGCACCTATAGAGGTGTTGCGTGCACAAGTGTTGTAACGCGTCCGGTTTAAAACTGTAGATACTTAAACTCCTATAACAAATTAACGGTTATAGAACTGGGCTATCCTATACCAAGAACTTTGAAGTAAAAATGAATTGTCGAATTTTCCACCTCTAAATGTGAACATACGATTCATCCTTTGGGTCCCTTTTGAAAGCTAAGAGTCACTAAAAGGGAGCCCTCAAATTTGGACAGCAGCTAGTTTGACGCACGCTAATGAGATTCAAATTCCTTATGATAAGCATCACAAAGTGTCCTCATTAGTAAAAAGTCACCTAAACACACACAATTCAGTCAAATATGAAGTAGTATGAAAATTTTAAATAACCCTGTCAAATATGAAGAACTAACTAATTTATCAAGGCCATATAGAACACCATGCCAGTCGTAACAGGCCGTGACGAGCGTTGACCTTTGTTTCACTTCTGAAGTCATCACCTTTGACCAAAGTTGCCATAATCTGTACTCAAGTTCTGCACGAGGAAAAGATCTTTCCAATGATACTCAGACTAAAGTGATTGGCTCAGCGAAGCCTGAAATATCCACGAAAATACTCAGAAATTTGAGTGAAAACTCGGAATAAAATTGCCTGCGACTACGTGGCTACTCCATGGTAAAATTTGCGTCTCGATTATGCTTTCTCAAAGGTTTTTTTGAACTAGATGCAAGCCCAGTAGAAAGTCAATCACTGCAGTAACAAGATAAGGAAACCGATGAGAAAAAGAAAAGGCGCAAAAAAAAAAACAAACAAAAAAAAAACCAAAAGCCTAGACATAGGTCACTTTCTCGTCCAAAAACTCTGCGCATGGTCGAGCAAAAATGTCGTAAAAACGTGTTGCTAGTGGAAAGAAAGGCATGCCGTCATGTTGCAAAATGCCTTTTTGGGAGTAGATCGAAGCTAACTTGATCCATATTCAGGCTGAAATATCTCCAAAATGTCCGAAAATGCGTTTTTGGCGAAAAGTTCCGGGAGTCAAAGGATTAATGTAGGGCATAGTCACTGCAGTAACAGGTGTTGGGTTTCTCTTTGTTTTGTCAGTTTCAGTAGATGGATGAGTGTTTTGCGCAATAAAGTCAGCATTTTGGTTGTTCTTTTAAAAATGTGTTCAATGTGTCTTTTTCTACGGGATACGTTTTCTGGCGCTTCACAAACTGGTTGCACCCACCTCTTCAAAGTCTTAATAGTCATGGCTCTGTGTGAAGCCAAGGTGAAGCAGTGATGATTTGTTTAGTAATCTGTTGGGATACATCGGTTTTCTGTACACTTCTGCTTATTGTTTTTTTGTTATTGCGGCTCACCAAACAGTCTGAACAATCTGTTTTGGTTATTCTTCCAGTCAGTTTCAATATATCTGATTATTATGTGGCAGGGTAGTTTTGAGGTAAATTCAAGCTTTCTGATTGGTTCTTTCGTAGTCAAGATTTTGCCATAGGGACCGTTCCCATGGAAACAGCCGTAAGCCATGTTTTTGTTTTGTTTTTGAAAGCCCGGCAAATTCTACAAACAAACTTATCCCAGTAACCCATTGCAGGGTTATCCCCAACATTTGGAGAAACTCACTGCGAGAGTAGTGTCCCGACCAACAACACAATGCAGTGACCCTGCACTGGGGCTGAACCTAGACAGCTCAATCCAGAGTCCAGCAAGCTAACCATTCGACCTCATCACTGAGCCTTCCACTTCTATGGATAAAATCAATTTTGAAAATACTTCTGAATCGTACCTCATTACCAACCCCTTCATACAGTCACCTCATGATTATTGCCAACCTTTTTGATTTGAAAAATGCTTGGTCAATCATTTTTTCAAGTTATGAGCCACTTTAGTATGACCAATCCCTTGAATATGACCAAACCCTTTTACTGCATGGTCCAAAAATAGCCATTTTAACGGGTTTCACTACTCATCAACGCAACAATAATACGTTCTGTAACTATGGAGACTATGGATTCACAACAAGTAAATTCATTACAAGAGTTAGAGAAAAATCCCACCTTGACTTGGAGAAGGGAAAATTACTTGTTAGATAACTACTCCTATCTATGTGGTTCAAAATTTATTTACCACGGTGACAAAATCACCAGCGGGAGCAGTGACAATGAGATTGATCACTAGACCACAAGTACACGAGTGTGCCTATTTTTTATCTGTTTGAAAATCATTTACCTGTCTAAATCTAATTCTTGTAATGTATGGTATGGTTATTTAGCCCTGCAAAAAAACAAAATGATATGAGAGTTGGTAGACCCATGCTCCACATGTTTATCTTGATCTTGTATCAAAGCACTCAAAAGAGGCGTAGCTCTTTGTTTGGAATGACGAAGCTGTCAATCCGCAATGATCAGAATTAAATAGAAAGTACAACAAAACATCACTTTATTGTATATATAGCGAGAATTTTAGGCAATAAACCTTGCAAATAGAATTCTGATATTTTCACCGGTGAAAAAAGCGATACGTCCAATCACGTTTGCGTATAGCGTTCTTCACATGTGAAAAAATATAACCAATCACCGTTCATGATAGAATCACTAAGCCAATCATGATCAGAGTTAAGCACTCTAATGGCTTCCGAGAAGCGCGGGCTTGAAATCATCGTCCGCTTGAAGTTTGTGTCTCGATAACATGGCTTCGGTTCCCGTTTTACTTCACTTTCGGAAAAACAGCAATGGAATATATCTAACAAATATCTTGAGCGCTAGAACTTCAGTTTGAGAATCAATGGCCATTCAAGAAAACCGAGGAAGTAAATTTAACATCGGAAAGCCAGCAACATTCAAGGAGGAACATTGAAATTTAAACAGAGTAAGTCAACAGAGTCCGAATTTGTCTTTGCACAGCGCGAAACGTCGCCATGACATAATTGAATCTGACAGTAATTATGGACAAACGAAAAGATTTCTCACTATGTATTCAAGCCGAATTCTCCCCGTTGTACGCCTATATCTGGACTGGAAAGCGGATTTGTTTTTCATTACGCTCGGTCATTCATTACGTTCTCAGCGTTCTGCATGTAAACTTATGGTGCCGGAAAAAAAACTAAAACTGATTTAATGGTTGTGTTGAATTCTCTTTATATATACAATAAACAAATTACACCATAGAAAGTGCTTTGTACGGATTTTTTATTCACTCGTTGCAAAACTTTGAAAAACTCACTCGTTCGCTGCGCTCACTCGTTCGTTTTTGCAAAGTTTTGCAACTCGTGAATAAAAAATCCGTACGTCGCACTTTCTATGAAGTAATCTATTTGTACATAATCTCAAAGTGCTTACCCATAAGGATTGCTCATTTTGTTTTTTTTTTTTTATGGTCCCACTTTGAAACACATGGGATGAAATATCCTGTAAATGCTCGTAACAGAGCAAAACCCAAGGAGCATTTGGCTACATCATTTCTCCAAAACACAGGTCGTTTTTTAGTGCAGAGTGCACTATTTGGGATGGTTTTGGGGGTTGGACGGCCGCTAACGCACTATGGAAAATAAGGCACTAAGGCAATAAGGTGTAAACTTTAATGTTTTGTTTAATTAATTAATTCTAATTAATTAATTAGCTTTGTTTTGAGGGGGTGGGGTGGGGGGTGGGTTACCTTTTGATTGCTACGTAAAAACGTAACTATACTTAGGGAAGTGGTCAAAAACTACTACACTCGAACAGGACCCACCAAACCCACAAAAATAGTTGGTGGTGTCTGCCTGCACCCCCCTTGCTTAAGGTGGCTGAACCACAGTTTTTTGATACCTCTGTTTCATTTACCTTTGCTCCTAAAACCCTTGATCCTTTGGTCGCCAAAAAATGGCAGCAAGCAAGTTAACAACACAAACTTCAACTTTGTGATAATTAAACTGTCGTATGTGCCGTTTGCCATGGCAGCATGATTAATTATAAACAGGCGTTTAAAATCGGTTTTTGTTTATTTGCAGAAAATCTAGTCATTAGATTTTCTTTATAATTTGCAAGCAACAAGCTTGTAACGATACTCACATGTTAGCGCTATTTTAATAATAATTTAACAAACAGATCTTTAATTATCCCTCGTTGAAGGTTCACTGGCATATCTTGAATTTCCTTTGTTAAATTTTAATTTTTTTTGAATCCTCCAGTTACTTATTTCCTAAAGTATCTTCGCTCTAAATTTCGTGAAATTCTAATGAGTGGTTCTCGAGAAATAGGCGTATCTCCGAAAGTCAATTTTTCACTCAATCGCAATTTTTTTCGACTTACTACGCATGCGCTGCATTTAACTGGGTTCCTTCGGTAACAAACAAAAGCTGAAAATTGCTGGGTTCTTTGCATCGTTTACCTTTTCTAACGTATCTTTTGTAATGAAAAGACTAAAGCCATCAATACACTGCTTTCAGTTATAGAGAAAAAATAACACAGATAGTGCGAGTGTTGAGTAAATAAAATGATCGCTCTATTGACGGCTTGTTTGTTTTTTGAAATCCTTGTGCACGTGCTGAATTGCATCAGCAAAAAGCGCGCGCGGAAAAAACTGTGTTTCGGCCACCTTAAACGTAAAAAGACGGTGTCGTTTATTGTATAGCCACCCCTCTACCCAGCAGCAAAAAAATTACAGTGAGATTCAAACCTCACTTTTCTTGTTTGTCTAGTAATGCCGAATCTTGCTAGCTGAATATTCCTGTGTGAGCTCAAATTTAAAAGCCAATAAAATGTTGTTGGTAATGTTGGAAGATAGGTGGTGTCTTTGAGAACCCCCCTCCTACCCCAAAGGTGGGTCCTGTTCGAGTATAGTAGTTTTTGACCAGTTCCCTTACAATTTCTTTTAGCATACCATCACAAAAACTATATATGGTTTCCAATATTCTCTTTGTTATCCTAGTGGTACTATTCTCTTAAGAACAAAAGTGATTTACACGAAGCGCATGCGCAAATTGATTAGCGTTAGTGTTAAGTATATGTTAGTTAAACGATACATTTTCATACACAATTATACACGAAACGTTTGATGCTTTTCCTTGTGGTTGAAACACAGTATGCAAGACGCATGCGCTCTAGCATTGTCAGCATGATACAATCCGTTCTCGAGTTCAGATTCATGCGTGCGATACCACACTCTCGTCTTAACGGGCGATAGCAGTTATATTTCAGGTAATATCAGTTCTCCCTTTTAGTGCAAAGAACGCTTTTTGTGACAGCGTATCTTTTGGAATCATCCCTAGCTCGGTTCAAAAATGCCGTGTGCTGTTTTCAACTATTTCGTGTTTGCTAAGCTTTAAACAGGGAAACGAATGAATCTCTTTCAGCCGCTTGTTTATTTTCTTTCCTATGAAAGAGAACAAGAAGTTTCACAAATGCATTCACCCGAAAAAATTTCCGTGTTAGCGGCATTAAAAATTAGTAATGTCGTGACAAAAGACACTTCTCAAATATTGCTGTAGACACTGTGGCACTTACGGAAACCGCAAATAAATTTAGTCAGTCTTTGAGGGGACTCGTTCACCGATGTAGGATATAACATCGGTCAAGTTGAAACGCTTTTCGGTTGTATTAATCGACATCATTTTGTATTTTGAACTGGTTTACTGTTAACACCAAAGGTGGCAACATAATATTAAAGAACGTGCTATTCCGAAACAGGACGTGACTATTTGCTAATTAAATTAGTAATTGTTTATCGATGATATTTGTAACTTGATACTTTTGTTTTTATCGTAAAGTTTGTAACATGATACCTTTGTTTTCTCAAAAATATACAAAGGAGATATGCTCGCTTTTTTCGTGAGAAAAATGAAAACATGTTATTAACTTATGAAAAAATTGGAAGAGGAATGATTTTGTTTCAATCTAGAGGCAAATTTTCATATTGACGTTGAAAAACTATAAGTATCACGTTTGTTAGTTCAACGTATTAATGAATTTAGAATGAACGAAATTCAACTTGAAACACCACAGTAAAATTTAAAACCTTCTTGTCAAACAGTTATTATAAGTTATTTTTGGGCCTTGAACTAACAAGTTACATACAGGCAGCAGATGACTCAAGACGTAGTTACAGTCCTGCATAACACTCTGCACTATCTGAGATTGTCTCACTAGTTAATTCTTTATCTTCTAGTTTCTCTCCGCCTCAGGGTGGACACCGAGCCAGTTTGGGATCGTGAAAAGTTTGAAGAGAAAGTTGCAGAGCTTTTGAAACACACTGCCGAGAGTTAAAGTGCCATTCCATCATTTACAGAAGCTAGCCTTTAAGGTTACAATTCATAAAGAATTCTAAGACAATATTTTAGTATGAACTTTCACCAAATTACCCTTTATTTAATTACTCGCTTGTATTAGGGGCGGGGGTTTGCAGTGTTAATTGCAGGTGGAGGGCAAAGATTAGAATTGTTTTTTAAAACCCGAGTTGGTGCGGGTGTGTGCCGGTGTAAAAATGTTTTAGATGTTAGAAGTAATACCAGGGACTCTTAATGTAGTTTGAATAGTTGGCATTTTGTTTCTGCCTTTTTCATATGAAATGCCCCACATGCTGCCATGTTTGTCTACCCCAACCTTAATGGGTCATTTAAACATCATTGCACGGTCATGCATCTACAAGAAAAAGTGTATTCATGAATTTAGAGACATATAGTAATGTCCCTTCGCATCATTTCGAAATAAGCATAATTTCCTGGTTCATATGAATCTGCTGCAAAATCTTCCAACTCTCACTTCCGCAATTTTAAGAAGAAACGTCAACAGCTTATTACAATTGCAACAAACTCTTTTAGCCACAAAGTCAAGTAGTTGCCCAGAAAAATAAAATTGAGGAGTGTGGAATATCTTTCATTCCTGAAAAGGGTAAATGACAAAATAATGATAACAATAAGGAGTTTTCCGAATTTTTTTTTTGTATATAATTTTCTGCTATCTGAAAAAAAATGTACAAAAACTGAAATGAAATAATTACTTACACAGCGAGGTTCTGAAAATGAAAAATAATGGTTACCATAAACATACAGTAACATATCTTTTTTCCTGATAAGAAGTAATGATAATAAAAAAAAACATTCAACGTGTGAAAATTATTAAGTTTGATTACATGTCATTTTGATTAATTTTAGAGGAGTGTACAAATGAGTGATCTTTGGCAGTGAGTGAAATAAATAAAAATAATAATTGGCTTCTTTATTCGTGTCTTTGTTTGAGCGTGCTTACTGTGAGCCACGTTGTTGTCACTATTTAGGTGGGGTCAGAACACGCCATCGGTGTACTGTTAAAGAATAAGTAATCCGTCACTGGCATTATAGTCAAACTAGTGCCCTCAACATTGCATCAGAGGGGTTGACCATGGTGTGCTGGGCAAAACATTGGCTATTGTCAGTAGTTTGTCAGGAAAACCATTGCTAGTACAGTGCAAGTCAAACTCTTGGTAATGTGTCAAAAGCCTGTTTCACTCAGTTTGCGACATAACAATATAAGGAAAACTTAACATTAATTTTCCTTACATCGTATGTCATTATTTTTACATCATTATGTCCCCTCTAATTTGTTATGTTGCATTGTTCACATCAGTAAAACACACAATGATGAGGAACAACATCAACATAAGATGATTTTTGCGTTTGCGTGATCTCGTTGTCACATATGTGAATCAGACCTTTGTCAACACATCAGTACCATAATAATAATAATTTTAATAATTAATAATAATAATTTTATTGCTTCTATAGCGCACGAACGAGAGCAAATGCTTCTCATGTTCGTGCGCTATAGAAAGCAATAAAATTATTATTATTAATTATTAAAATTATTATTATTATGGTACTGATGTGTTGACAAAGGTCTGATTCACATATGTGACAACGAGATCACGCAAACGCAAAAATCATCTTATGTTGATGTTGTTCCTCATCATTGTGTGTTTTACTGATGTGAACAATGCAACATAACAAATTAGAGGGGACATAATGATGTAAAAATAATGACATACGATGTAAGGAAAATTAATGTTAAGTTTTCCTTATATTGTTATGTCGCAAACTGAGTGAAACAGGCTTTTGACACATTACCAAGAGTTTGACTTGCACTGTACTAGCAATGGTTTTCCTGACAAACTACTGACAATAGCCAATGTTTTGCCCAGCACACCATGGTCAACCCCTCTGATGCAATGTTGAGGGCACTAGTTTGACTATAATGCCAGTGACGGATTACTTATTCTTTAACAGTACACCGATGGCGTGTTCTGACCCCACCTAAATAGTGACAACAACGTGGCTCACAGTAAGCACGCTCAAACAAAGACACGAATAAAGAAGCCAATTATTATTTTTATTTATTTCACTCACTGCCAAAGATCACTCATTTGTACACTCCTCTAAAATTAATCAAAATGACATGTAATCAAACTTAATAATTTTCACACGTTGAATGTTTTTTTTTATTATCATTACTTCTTATCAGGAAAAAAGATATGTTACTGTATGTTTATGGTAACCATTATTTTTCATTTTCAGAACCTCGCTGTGTAAGTAATTATTTCATTTCAGTTTTTGTACATTTTTTTTCAGATAGCAGAAAATTATATACAAAAAAAAAATTCGGAAAACTCCTTATTGTTATCATTATTTTGTCATTTACCCTTTTCAGGAATGAAAGATATTCCACACTCCTCAATTTTATTTTTCTGGGCAACTACTTGACTTTGTGGCTAAAAGAGTTTGTTGCAATTGTAATAAGCTGTTGACGTTTCTTCTTAAAATTGCGGAAGTGAGAGTTGGAAGATTTTGCAGCAGATTCATATGAACCAGGAAATTATGCTTATTTCGAAATGATGCGAAGGGACATTACTATATGTCTCTAAATTCATGAATACACTTTTTCTTGTAGATGCATGACCGTGCAATGATGTTTAAATGACCCATTAAGGTTGGGGTAGACAAACATGGCAGCATGTGGGGCATTTCATATGAAAAAGGCAGAAACAAAATGCCAACTATTCAAACTACATTAAGAGTCCCTGGTATTACTTCTAACATCTAAAACATTTTTACACCGGCACACACCCGCACCAACTCGGGTTTTAAAAAACAATTCTAATCTTTGCCCTCCACCTGCAATTAACACTGCAAACCCCCGCCCCTAATACAAGCGAGTAATTAAATAAAGGGTAATTTGGTGAAAGTTCATACTAAAATATTGTCTTAGAATTCTTTATGAATTGTAACCTTAAAGGCTAGCTTCTGTAAATGATGGAATGGCACTTTAACTCTCGGCAGTGTGTTTCAAAAGCTCTGCAACTTTCTCTTCAAACTTTTCACGATCCCAAACTGGCTCGGTGTCCACCCTGAGGCGGAGAGAAACTAGAAGATAAAGAATTAACTAGTGAGACAATCTCAGATAGTGCAGAGTGTTATGCAGGACTGTAACTACGTCTTGAGTCATCTGCTGCCTGTATGTAACTTGTTAGTTCAAGGCCCAAAAATAACTTATAATAACTGTTTGACAAGAAGGTTTTAAATTTTACTGTGGTGTTTCAAGTTGAATTTCGTTCATTCTAAATTCATTAATACGTTGAACTAACAAACGTGATACTTATAGTTTTTCAACGTCAATATGAAAATTTGCCTCTAGATTGAAACAAAATCATTCCTCTTCCAATTTTTTCATAAGTTAATAACATGTTTTCATTTTTCTCACGAAAAAAGCGAGCATATCTCCTTTGTATATTTTTGAGAAAACAAAGGTATCATGTTACAAACTTTACGATAAAAACAAAAGTATCAAGTTACAAATATCATCGATAAACAATTACTAATTTAATTAGCAAATAGTCACGTCCTGTTTCGGAATAGCACGTTCTTTAATATTATGTTGCCACCTTTGGTGTTAACAGTAAACCAGTTCAAAATACAAAATGATGTCGATTAATACAACCGAAAAGCGTTTCAACTTGACCGATGTTATATCCTACATCGGTGAACGAGTCCCCTCAAAGACTGACTAAATTTATTTGCGGTTTCCGTAAGTGGCCACAGTGTCTACAGCAAATATTTGAGAAGTGGTCTTTTGTCACGACATTACTAAATTTTAATGCCGCTAAACACGGAAAATTTTTTTCGGGTGAAATGCATTTTGTGAAACTTCTTGTTTCTCTTTCATAGGAAAGAAAATAAACAAGCGGCTGAAAGAGATTCATTTGTTTCCCACTTTAAACCTTAGCAAACACGAAATAGTTTGAAAACAGCACACGACATTTTTTGAACCGAGCTAAGGACAATTCCAAAAGATACGCTGTCACAAAAGCGTTCTTTGCACTAAAAGGGAGAACTGATATTACCTGAAATATAACTGCTATCGCCCGTTACAACGAGTGCGTATCACACCTATAAATCTGAACTCGAGAACGGATTGTAATCATGCTGACAATGCTAGAGCGCATGCGTCTTGCATACTGTGTTTCAACCACAAGGAAAAGCATCAAACGTTTCGTGTATAATTGTGTATGAAAATGTATCGTTTAACTAACATATACTTAAACACTAACGCTAATCAATTTGCGCATGCGCTTCGTGTAAATCACTTTTGTTTCTTAAGAGAATAGTACCACTAGGATAACAAAGAGAATATTGGAAACCATATATAGTTTTTGTGATGGTATGCTAAAAGAAATTGTAAGGGAACTGGTCAAAAACTACTATACTCGAACAGGAACCCACCTTTGGGGTAGGAGGGGGGTTCTCAAAGACACCACCTATCTTCCAACATTACCAACAACATTTTTATTGGCTTTTAAATTTGAGCTCACACAGGAATATTCAGCTAGCAAGATTCGGCATTACTAGACAAACAAGAAAAGTGAGGTTTGAAATCTCACTGTAATTTTTTTGCTGCTGGGTAGAGGGGTGGCTATACAATAACGACACCGTCTTTTTACGTTAAGGTGGCCGAAACACAGTTTTTCGCGCGCGCGCTTTTTGCTGATGCAATTCAGCACGTGCACAAGGATTTCAAAAAACAAACAAGCCGTCAATAGAGCGATCATTTTATTTACTCAACACTCGCACTATCTGTGTTATTTTTCTCTATAACTGAAAGCAGTGTATTGATGGCTTTAGTCTTTCATTACAAAGATACGTTAGAAAAGGTAAACGATGCAAAGAACCCAGCAATTTTCAGCTTTTGTTTGTTACCGAAGGAACCCAGTTAAATGCAGCGCATGCGTAGTAAGTCGAAAAAATTGCGATTGAGTGAAAAATTGACTTTCGGAGATACGCCTATTTCTCGAGAACCACTCATTAGAATTTCACGAAATTTAGAGCGAAAATACTTTAGGAAATAAGTAACTGGAGGATTCAAAAAAAATTAAAATTTAACAAAGGAAATTCAAGATATGCCAGTGAACCTTCAACGAGGGATAATTAAAGATCTGTTTGTTAAATTATTATTAAAATAGCGCTAACATGTGAGTATCGTTACAAGCTTGTTGCTTGCAAATTATAAAGAAAATCTAATGACTAGATTTTCTGCAAATAAACAAAACCGATTTTAAACGCCTGTTTTATAATTAATCATGCTTGCCATGGCAACGGCACATACGACAGTTTAATTATCACAAAGTTGAAGTTTGTGTTGTTAACTTGCTTGCTGCCATTTTTGGCGACCAAAGGATCAAGGGTTTTAGAAGCAAAGGTAAATGAAACAGAGGTATCAAAAAACTGTGGTTCAGCCACCTTAAGCAAGGGGGGTGCAGGCAGACACCACCAACTATTTTTGTGGGTTTGGTGGGGTCCTGTTCGAGTGTAAGTAGTTTTGACCACTTCCCTAAGTATAGTACGTTTTACGTAGCAATCAAAAGGTAACCCACCCCACCCCACCCCCTCAAAACAAAGCTAATTAATTAATTAGAATTAATTAATTAAACAAAACATTAAAGTTTACACCTTATTGCCTTAGTGCCTTATTTCCATAGTGCGTTAGCGGGCCGTCAAACCCCCAAAACCATCCCAAATAGTGCACTCTGCACTAAAAAACGACCTGTGTTTTGGAGAAATGATGTAGCCAAATGCTCCTTGGGTTTTGCTCTGTTACGAGCATTTACAGGATATTTCATCCCATGTGTTCAAAGTGGGACCATAAAAAAAAAAAAACAAAATGAGCAATCCTTATGGGTAAGCACTTTGAGATTATGTACAAATAGATTACTTCATAGAAAGTGCGACGTACGGATTTTTATTCACGAGTTGCAAAACTTTGCAAAACGAACGAGTGAGCGCAGCGAACGAGTGAGTTTTCAAAGTTTTGCAACGAGTGAATAAAAATCCGTACAAAGCACTTTCTATGGTGTAATTTGTTTATTGTATATATAACGAGAATTCAACACAACCATTAAATCAGTTTTAGTTTTTTTCCGGCACCATAAGTTTACATGCAGAACGCTGAGAACGTAATGAATGACCGAGCGTAATGAAAAACAAATCCGCTTTCCAGTCCAGATATAGGCGTACAACGGGGAGAATTCGGCTTAAATACATAGTGAGAAATCTTTTCGTTTGTCCATAATTACTGTCAGAATCAATTATGTCATGGCGACGTTTCGCGCTGTGCAAAGACAAATTCGGACTCTGTTGACTTACTCTGTTTAAATTTCAATGTTCCTCCTTGAATGTTGTTGGCTTTCTGATGTTAAATTTACTTCCTCGGTTTCTTGAATGGCCATTGATTCTCAAACTGAAGTTCTAGCGCTCAAGATATTTGTTAGATATATTCCATTGCTGTTTTTCCGAAAGTGAAGTAAAACGGGAACCGAAGCCATGTTATCGAGACACAAACTTCAAGCGGACGATGATTTCAAGCCCGCGCTTCTCGGAAGCCATTAGAGTGCTTAACTCTGATCATGATTGGCTTAGTGATTCTATCATGAACGGTGATTGGTTATATTTTTCACATGTGAAGAACGCTATACGCAAACGTGATTGGACGTATCGCTTTTTTCACCGGTGAAATATAGCACATATAGAATTCTATTTGCAAGGTTTATTGCCTAAAATTCTCGCTATATATACAATAAAGTGATGTTTTGTTGTACTTTCTATTTAATTCTGATCATTGCGGATTGACAGCTTCGTCATTCCAAACAAAGAGCTACGCCTCTTTTGAGTGCTTTGATACAAGATCAAGATAAACATGTGGAGCATGGGTCTACCAACTCTCATATCATTTTGTTTTTTGCAGGGCTAAATAACCATACCATACATTACAAGAATTAGATTTAGACAGGTAAATGATTTTCAAACAGATAAAAAATAGGCACACTCGTGTACTTGTGTCTAGTGATCAATCTCATTGTCACTGCTCCCGCTGGTGATTTTGTCACTGTGGTAAATAAATTTTGAACCACATAGATAGGAGTAGTTATCTAACAAGTAATTTCCCTTCTCCAAGACAAGGTGGGATTTTTCTCTAACTCTTGTAATGAATTTACTTGTTGTGAATCCATAGTCTCCATAGTTACAGAACGTATTATTGATGCGTTGATGAGTAGTGAAACCCGTTAAAATGGCTATTTTTGGACCATGCATTAAAAGGTTTGGTCATATTCAAGGGATTGGTCATACTAAAGTGGCTCATAACTTGAAAAATGATTGACCAAGCATTTTTCAAATCAAAAAGGTTGGCAATAATCATGAGGTGACTGTATGAAGGGGTTGGTAATGAGGTACGATTCAGAAGTATTTTCAAAATTGATTTTAATCCATAGAAGTGGAAGGCTCAGTGATGAGGTCGAATGGTTAGCTTGCTGGACTCTGGATTGAGCTGACTAGGTTCAGCCCCAGTGCAGGGTCACTGCATTGTGTTGTTGGTCGGGACACTACTCTCGCAGTGAGTTTCTCCAAATGCTGGGGATAACCCTGCAGTGGGTTACTGGGATAAGTTTGTTTGTAGAATTTGCCGGGCTTTCAAAAACAAAACAAAAACATGGCTTACGGCTGTTTCCATGGGAACGGTCCCTATGGCAAAATCTTGACTACGAAAGAACCAATCAGAAAGCTTGAATTTACCTCAAAAACTACCCTGCCACATAATAATCAGATATATTGAACTGACTGGAAGAATAACCAAAACAGATTGTTCAGACTGTTTGGTGAGCCGCAATAACAAAAAAACAATAAGCAGAAGTGTACAGAAAACCGATGTATCCCAACAGATTACTAAACAAATCATCACTGCTTCACCTTGGCTTCACACAGAGCCATGACTATTAAGACTTTGAAGAGGTGGGTGCAACCAGTTTGTGAAGCGCCAGAAAACGTATCCCGTAGAAAAAGACACATTGAACACATTTTGTAAAAGAACAACCAAAATGCTGACTTAATTGCGCAAAACACTCATCCATCTACTGAAACTGACAAAACAAAGAGAAACCCAACACCTGTTACTGCAGTGACTATGCCCTACATTAATCCTTTGACTCCCGGAACTTTTCGCCAAAAACGCATTTTCGGACATTTTGGAGATATTCAGCCTGAATATGGATCAAGTTAGCTTCGATCTACTCCCAAAAAGGCATTTTGCAACATGACGGCATGCCTTTCTTTCCACTAGCAACACGTTTTACGACATTTTTGCTCGACCATGCGCAGAGTTTTTGGACGAGAAAGTGACCTATGTCTAGGCTTTTGGTTTTTTTTTTGTTTGTTTTTTTTTTTGCGCCTTTTCTTTTTCTCATCGGTTTCCTTATCTTGTTACTGCAGTGATTGACTTTCTACTGGGCTTGCATCTAGTTCAAAAAAACCTTTGAGAAAGCATAATCGAGACGCAAATTTTACCATGGAGTAGCCACGTAGTCGCAGGCAATTTTATTCCGAGTTTTCACTCAAATTTCTGAGTATTTTCGTGGATATTTCAGGCTTCGCTGAGCCAATCACTTTAGTCTGAGTATCATTGGAAAGATCTTTTCCTCGTGCAGAACTTGAGTACAGATTATGGCAACTTTGGTCAAAGGTGATGACTTCAGAAGTGAAACAAAGGTCAACGCTCGTCACGGCCTGTTACGACTGGCATGGTGTTCTATATGGCCTTGATAAATTAGTTAGTTCTTCATATTTGACAGGGTTATTTAAAATTTTCATACTACTTCATATTTGACTGAATTGTGTGTGTTTAGGTGACTTTTTTACTAATGAGGACACTTTGTGATGCTTATCATAAGGAATTTTGAATCTCATTAGCGTGCGTCAAACTAGCTGCTGTCCAAATTTGAGGGCTCCCTTTTAGTGACTCTTAGCTTTCAAAAGGGACCCAAAGGATGAATCGTATGTTCACATTTAGAGGTGGAAAATTCGACAATTCATTTTACTTCAAAGTTCTTGGTATAGGATAGCCAGTTCTATAACCGTTAATTTGTTATAGGAGTTTAAGTATCTACAGTTTTAAACCGGACGCGTTACAACACTTGTGCACGCAACACCTCTATAGGTGCTCTGAAGGCATACGGTAACCTTTACGTTCATCATTCATGCGAGTGTTCCTTGTAGTGTCATTCGTCACCAATGAATCAATGACATCTTTCTTAACTCGTCCCTGGCATCTGTGTTGCACCCGCAATCACTAAACGATGTTTCATATAATTCATACATATAAAAAATCACAAATTCAATGCAAGTTGTCCAGACACACGTAAACGCAATATGCTCTTAGCGAGAAGTGTTTGTTAGTAGAGAAAAATGCTGAGAGATAGGTGTAAGAACTGGCTTAAAAAGGAGCTGGGTTCATCGAGGGAATTGTCTCCTACCCCTGTATTTCTCTATCCGTGAAACAGAAAGATCATGCGTTTTAAATTTAGGCTGTTTGCTTTATTCAAATTGTCTTACTGTTAGCGTCAGTGTCTTGGTTTTCACGTGACGTCACAGATTATGCAAATTTGATGATCCGCCATGTTGGTGCCCCTCGAAGCGTGTGATCACATGTAAATAGAGGGAAATATGGGCCATTTCTAGATTCTTTGCTGGTGATCTCGCGACCCCTCAATGGATTTTAGACTCGAAGACGACTCGGAAAAACTCAGCAAAGCTATCCCAGTGCTTTCAGGTTACGTGGAAGGGCTGGGAACTCGAGTTAAAGAGCGATATTTGGCGAAAATATCTGTTATCGGAGTCGAGGGATATTTTTTTGTTCTGAAAGCGAGCCATTATAGGAAAAAAAATTCAAGGCCTACAAAAGTTTGAACGCCTATAATCAAATGGTTTCGGGGCTCGTTCAATCGGTGATCATGAGAGGAAAGCTAATTCGCGAAAACTACTACGTCGTGGCCGGCAAAGCCGCGTTCGACACTCACAGGCTATGAACGAACCTCCTGTTGATATCTGAATCGTAATTTTGATGTAGTGTCTGGTGAATCTATACAGATTTTACATACAGGTTCTTCCCATTGGGTGTGTGTCAGTAATATTGGCTTCCAACCCTTTGATGTAAATTTATATGGCAGTCTCTATCAAGATGTCCTTTGCCAGGAAGTGGGAGATCATTGAATATTTAACGAATGATCTTCTAGGTGGTCGTTTGAATTCACTCAACTGTGCACCAGTTCAACAGCAAAATAATGGTAATGACTGTGGCATTTTGTCATTGCATTTCATTTAATGGCAGAGACCCTAGGCAGGTAACCTTTGATCCCTCAAGAATGTGTTCACATTTGGCTGAATGTCTGAGAAATGGGAATATAAGCAATTTCCCAGTATTTTAGTAGTAACATGGACAAACCTAGTCCAAAACTTGTTTATTAATAGGATGCAAGAATTCAAAGAAACAAATTAGTCATAGATCCAAGGGCTGGATGACCATATCTATTGCTGTAAATAGGCTCAATAGAATTTGAGATTCTACATATCACAGGAAAAAAGGTGATTACTAAAGTGGTATATTATTGGTAAATACTTGACTAATGAAATCATTCACCTTTTTATTGGGAAAATGGAATCAATACCAATTTTGCATAATGGGATATTGTCTGGTGCTGGTCTAACTGACATTTTTAAATTTAAATACCAATATTTTACCAATGGCATACTACTTGGGAAATAAGTTCTTTTTCTGTTTGCATGAGTTGCTTGATAGTATGCACGTTTTTTTTTTTTTTGGGGGGGGGGGGTGGGGGGAGTGTGAATAGTGCAAGTTGTTTACTGGAAAAACCTGGGGAAGTTCACTAAAAGTGTAAATTAGGGTTTCACTCACTGGTGAGTAACAATGCTGGTTGTACAACATATTTCTTGCCAATCCTTAGCTTTTGCTATCAATCTGCTACTGTAAGAGCAATTTACAATTTGCATCTGGTCTGCACACCCCAGAGAGAGATTTGAAAATATGATTTAAAATGCAAACTTAGTTCCATGGATTAGCAACCTTCAGTTTTGAAAATATTAAGACCTCAAACTGTTTTGCATCCTCTATAAATTTACTGACGTCTTCCCCACAAACCATTAATAATTTGCCCTGAATTATCTTTGACATTCTTTGAAGGAGGTGGTGGAGAGAGGGAGATTGGAAAAATGAAGCAAAAAAATAATTATCAGCCTTGAAAATACTATAAGCTAATTTATTTTTGCCATTTCATTTGTCTGAATTATGTTAGTTAAGTCAGAGGGTTTTTCCATAAATCTGTGAAATACCCTTACAGTTTTTTTTTAACATAATGATTTCCTTTCTCACTCTATCACATATAATATTATTATTGTTTATAAATATTGAATATATAACATTGCCTGGAACACATATAAATTGCAGAGGCATGTAAATATTTTCTTTGCACCAGCACATGTAAAATGAAAATGCATAACACGAAGATGAAAAATTTTAACTTGAAATGGGCCATTAAGTTGTAGCTTCATCAGAACAATTATAGACACTCAAGAAATTTATCAAGAGTTAGGCTTTTCCTGTTCACGGCAGGTGCGAGATGTTCAAATGTTTTCATCAGCACTTCGATGGACGGCAGCCCCGTATAAAATCGCACTTTGTCGTCGGTATCGAAGAAATCTCTTCCAGGTGCCTTATAGCCACAAGGTCTTTCAAATAAATACTAAAACTCTTCAGTTTCAGTCCCTTCACTGGCCGCAGTTGGTGCCACTTCGGGCTCGGTTGTGGGGAGGAATGTGCGAACTCTAGTTTTGCGCTTCGCTCCCTGCCAATCGCAAAAGTATCCATTCCATCAGTTAGCTGTTCCTCTGTAATTTCTGATGTACTAGCCCCAGATTCAAAGTCTAAATCACAGATGCGACCACCGCTTTGTTCTAGAAGTTTTCTCTTCTTTGTAGCTTCCTGCTCTTGTTGTTCAATGGCGGCCTTCCGTCTCCTTTCAACTCGGCTCTCAGATCTTTCTACAGAAGCTTAAAAGTCCTTTGGAGGTCGATATTCTTTCTTTCCTAAATTTAGGGAAGGTACCCAGTCTGGATTGAACTGATCGAAGTCCTTCGCTGGCTGTCCTTGGTGAAAATGACGACCGCAAACTCTCTCTGTCTCAAGGATATTCTTCTCTGCAGTGTCGCCACGACTTACTGCACCGATCTACCTTTCCCTACGCTTTCTACCCAGTTCCTCGTACTCTTCGCCTTGGTTAGTGATGGTTTTTGGTATCTGAAAGAATCCAAGACCTTTACGTTTGCCACTTTTGGATCCACATGCAAACACAATGCATAACACCATAGTTAACTCTCCTACATTTCCTCACACTAGCTTCTCTTTTCGATCACTTTGTTTACTATCGAGGGACACCAACATGGCGGCTAGCAACCGTTGTCAAGCAAAAGGTCACGTGGGTGAAAGGCAAGAATACGCTATTGTTAAGAAAGTTAACACTCTGTTTAAATGATTGTATAACGTTCCACAGGTTTAAGAATCAAGGTGACAGATGATGTTGATCGAAACAATCCATCGTTTCGCCAGAATACAGGTAAGCTTTAGCATGACTAAAAATAGGCCCGCTATGCGTACATGTGCTCCTAAACCCACATATGGTGTGGTTGCAACAGTTACCTTAGGCTCGATTACCAGCCGCTTTTCGGGAAACGAGCCCGCGCTCCTCTCCCGAATGCATGGAGGGAAGACCAGACACGAGAGAGCGGCGGAAATCGAGCCTACAGTTACCTAGATCCACTGTTGGGTCACTCTTGATCTCAATCAATTTGAAAATTTTTGAAGCAACATATCCGTCACCTGTGCGTATATACACATCGCAAATTAGTAAAACCAAAGTGCACAAGAAGTCTAAGTTAACAACAACAAAGTAAAAAAAATTCCGTTCTCTTTTCATCGCTTGTTCTGCTGCTTCTCTCCACTTAAGGTCATTCCCCAGTATTGCATTGCGCATCCCTACTGCGCATAGTTTTACGCGTGATTAGCGCGCGCGCATTAGAAAATGGCGGCTTTTTTTTACGACTGGACCTCGCCGAAGAGGTAAATCGTCATTTTCTCGAAAACGACTACGGTGACCTATCATTTTTTTCTGTCGTTTTGAATTGGGTAGTAAATTTCTCTATGTAAAATAAATATGGGCCAATTCTCAGTTTTGAGAAAAAAACAATCGTCGGAAACGTGAATTTAGCAAGCAAATCGTGGTGCTTTTATAAGGATTTATATGGTATAAACGAGGTGCTGTTGCTCCTAAACGAACATGGGGACCCCTCATTTTTATTTCCAAATTTAAGTTCCTATAATATAAACAATCAATTGGCAAAGTTTGAGAAAAATCTCAGTTTAGGTTCTATTTCAGTGGAATGACCTTAAGGTTATTCCGCAACACTGCATTGCGCATCCCTACTGCTGCTTTTGTTTCGTTTAGGAATGAACAGAGGCGGCATTAAAGTTTGGAAAGATGGCTTTCGAAAACAAGAACGAGAACATAGGAATTTCTTTGGCAGTATTTCCGTGATTGCGACGGGCACACTCGAGTAAGTCATAACCTCGTAATTACCTAAACATTTATAATTATCTTACTTGATATCGAACTTTAGCTCGAGTTATTCATAAGTGTAAGATAACCACCCACTTGCTATTAGAATTGAGACTCGTTGGCATCAAAAAATATCGACAAGGACGAGGACACGTTTACGTGCGGAAACGTCAACAGAGATGAAAACAAATTTCGCTACGATCCGTTTTCGTGTCATTTTAGGCAAAACGAAACACTTATGAGGTTATTTCTGCTACATTGACGTCTTCGTGTAATAGAACCTTTGCAGCTGGGGTCACGTGACCGCAATTTCCCTTCAGGCAATATTACATATTATGGGCTATAGCTTAAAGAATGCCAAAAATGGAAAGAACATACCGAAAATACCAAAATGGCCAAGTTTGAGGTCCCTAGCAGTTAAAGAGTAAATTAATACGTCAGTTTGAATTTTTTGGAAAATTCAAACTGACGCGTTTGGCATCATACAAATCTCCGTAGCTTTTTTAAAATTCAAAAGTTCATAAAGTCTCATTCTTTAATGTCAGAGGCTCCAAACTTGGACAGTTGATGTTTTTGACATGCTTTTTCCATTTCTGGCATTCTTAAAATTGCGTCCTTTGGCGGGAAATATTCGTATGTTCAAAGTTGACGTTCTCTTTATTTTCAGGTGCCTAAGAAATGGCCAATTTCGAGATGGGCCACAGATAATAGTCAATCTTGGATGGAATAGAGAAAATGATGTCGAAGGAAACCTTTATAGCAAGAGTTTCGAGTTCCCGTTCTTGTGGTACAGCTTTGCAGTTACCCATGGGCGTTTGGCATCACACTCTTCAATAAAAAAATTTCTAAGTCTTTTATATGTAAAAAGTTCATTGACATTTTTGAGATGCCTCAAAAATGACCAGTTTCAAGAAGAGGCCAAAGAAAAATTGCATTCTTCGATGGAGGGTAAAAATTGATGTGGATGATGCCTCAAAAATGACCAGTTTCAAGAAGTGGCCAAAGAAAAGTTGCATTCTTGGAAGGAGGGCAAAGATTGATGTGGAACACCGCCACCTCCTCGCCACCACCACTAACTAGCATTTCTTTTATACTTTATAGCAACAATTTGGAGTACTCGTCCTTGTGGTATAGCAACCCCTAATACGCACGCATACTAGGCGAAGTCCTTACAATTGAAACACTCAACTAGTACTCATGCGTATTAGAAGTCACTGTACCACAAGGATGAGTACTGGAAACTCTTGCTATAAAGTATAAAACAAATGCTAGTTAGTGGTGGTGGCGAGGTGGCGCCGGTGTCCAAGATTGGAAATTTTCTTGTTACTCGTCATTGCTAACGCATCTGCAAAAAAGTATATACGTTTATTCAAGTTATAATAGTAATTTATTTTTTGATATTGCTTCAGAAAAGAATCAATAAAAGTTAATAAAACATTTTCAGTGCACATATTTTTCGCGTACAATAAACAACATTGAACTCGTTATCAGAGTAGAATAAAGCAAACTCCGTAACATGTCCGCTGCTATATTACGAAGATGTTCTGATCAAAACGAAATCATGAACTTGTTGTGTTACCGCAATGCTAACAATATCTGCCGTTTGGTGTAACTAGATTATGAGCTGCATAGAGAGATTTTACAAAAACTACGACAAAGATAAACACTAATAAGAAATGGCTACTTTCTTTCGACTACTACAAAGATTTTGAATAGTTCAATTTTCAAAAGTTTTAAATATCACGCTTACGTCTTCCAACTACTAGTAAATAAACTTATCTGTTCGACCATTTACTGAAAAAATTACGTACGAAAGATTACAAGGATACTAACCTAGCCGAGCTGTGCGTGAACAACAACAGGAACATGTGAATCAAACAGTACAGCTGGGCCGCGTTGTTCGAAAGCCCAGGATTAAACGTTAACTGCAGCATTATTTCTTCTTGTTTAAAAATATTTTTCACCTCTAACGTTTGGTGTAGTTTGAGACTACTACAGTTTAAACCTCCTGGGCAAACAATATTAACAGAACACCTCACCAAAAAAGGTACAAAACTCGGTAACCCTGGATTAGCTTAATCAGGATTTGAACAACACGGCCCAGAATGACAGTCGATAACATTATCATATGAATTGTTTTTGAAATATATAACTTGAAAATCAGTTCTTTAACTTTGCGGGTTTTCTGCATCGTAAACAGGCAAGTCTGTTGTGAAAACCTTGTAAACCGAAACACTTATCAGAAAGACTGATAAAGATTAAGAACAGTACGAAAACCTTTTTTTTTGTTTTTGTTTTAAACAGAGCCAATTATTAACCTGCATGATTTACCCAGGCTAAAATGAATTAACATACGTAAACATACGACGATTTCTTCCTTAGCTTACATCCTTCTAATTTCATATAAATGTTAAGAAAGGTTTTTAAAGAAAAATGAAATGAAATTTCTTTCTGAACTTTGATAAAGAATTACTTCAGAACCATGTGAAAGCAGGAATAACGTATCCAAAGATTTTGGGCGCGTTCGTTTGCGACATTCCGGAACAAGAATATATTCCAGAATATATTCCGGAATAAATTCCGGCTATTCTGCTCCTGGGAGCAGAATAGCGACTTAACAATTCCATAGCAACCGTGTTTTTAAGGCTGTTTGAACGAAATGGGGTGTTTTTGCTCGATTGAGAACAGTAATAAATTCTGTTTTTTTTTTCTTTTACACAGAGCCACGAGTTTTAACCACTGAGGCTAGAATGAAAATCGCACTTTTTTCATCAAGTGTAGAGAAGTTAAATTATTCCTTGCAAAAAGCAATTTCCTCCAGTATAAAGAAAACAGGTCACAGTTCCACCTTAGCTTGCATCAAGACATTTCCATGTTGTGGGAAAAACACTAACATCCGACTTTTCCAAAGAATTGTCCTTATAACTACGAAAAACATTCATAATGTGAAATGAGGTACAATCTAAAGTCCGAAAGGACTTACGCCAGAAAAAGGTGAAATCAAGAATGGACACATCCACAGAAATGCTATCGGTCCCAAGCTTCCCAGGTCATTCTCGTTCCTGTTTTGTTTAGTTTAGAGGAGGGGTCTTTTGGGGTCATTGGAGCAGCTCTCATAAGGTCCCACATAAACAGCTTGCTACCCTTTGAAAGTACAATAGAACAAACAACAGAAACAATGCCCGTCTAGCCCTAAAACAATAACAGCTGCTACAATCATTGTAGCAGCTGTTACACTTCAACCTCGTTCCCAGGGCCTTTTCCCTGGCTTAGGGGCGGGGGCGTCCCCAGGGAAAAGGTACGAGGTTCTCACTCTTGAGTTTCAATCTTTCTGCAGGCAATTTTACACATCGTGTCGTATTAAGCTGCTCTCAAATATTCAGTACTTTACCTGAATAGTCAAACATCAAGACAATTTTCACCTGTCACTTGCATCTGCGACGGCGATAGACTTGTTAACATGTCGGCTGGTAACTTTCAGATATGATCCGTGGAGTATGAGATCTCGAGATCAACAGTTCTCCTAGGCTTAATAACTCTTTTCCACTGAAAAAGGTGACCAACCTGAAATGCAGCACAACCGTCTGTGAGCATTCAGTTACTACAGGATTTCACGCAGCCATTTTTCCTCCCAAGCGGAAAGCTGCACGAGTGCATGCGTGCAGATAGAATACAATGTAGTTACCTGCTTGTGAATGAATGAACGAAAGTGTCACAAAGAGCGACGAACTTCCGATCATCTCCTTTTTGAAAGCCGCAAAATTTTGTTTAAAACATTGACGGATAATTAGGGAAAATTTATCCTTGGCTTTGAATTGTGATCATCATCTATGAACACATTTTAAGAGCAGGGAAAGATTGTAAATGACAAAAGGACAACAACAAACGACATGGCGACCACACCCTGACTGCAAAGCACAAGTTTGCTGGAGCAAGCAAGGTTACTAAAATTCCCATGTTGACTGATCGTATTTTGTTACTGTGCAAACTATAGTTTTGAAAAACATTTCAGGTTCTCAAACGCAATCAGGTTTTAGTATGTCACGTGACCACAAAAACAAAAAATGACCTAATAAGAAAAAGCACACAAACTGCAGTGATAAACATGACAATAAAACGCATGTTGGAAAACAAAATTATTTGACTTGACGTTTCGTATGTTTCGACATACATCTTCGGAAGTGCATACGAACTGTCAAGTTAAATAATTTTGTTTTCCAACATGCCTTTTATTGTCATGTTTGTCACTGCAGTTTGTGTGCTATTTCTTATTTAGCTATGAGGGCGAAAGAAAAAGAATTTTTATAAAAATGGCCTAAAGAGCACAGAAAGAAATACATCTTCACCAATAAAAGGAATACCCACACCCGGAAAAAGATACGCCGTTATAAAGATGTGCAGGTAATTCACATTGTGAGAAAATAGTCTTTCACAAATTTTGTCCGAGTCGAAAACTATGGGCAAAAGAAAGCCCTTCCCATTTTCTCCCCCACCTGCCCATCCCTCTTTCATTTTTAATTCGCCCGCCCACTTTTTCAATTGTCCCACTGACTGAGAGCTGAGGCCTGCAACAGGCTATGTCAATCATACGGAAAGTGACCAACAAGATAAAATTGTAGCCAGTCTTCTAAAAATCCTCTTGAAATAAAAATGCAAGTTATCTATTCCCTTACAAGATATGTAACAAAACTTACGCAGTCCTTAGTGAGGGCTTTAGACGAGAGGCTCTCCCCTTCCGAGACAGGGTCTTTATAAGTTTTGCCTTTTAAACTGCCACAAACAGAAGAAAAAATACAAATAGCCTTGAAAAGCCCTCTCCAATAGTGCTTTAACTTCGGACAACATATTCATCGTGTTTCTCAATCACATTTGGGTTTTATATGGAGTACTTTCCCACCCTACGAGCAGAGCCTCTTTCATCTCTTTTTGCTCTATCTTTAATTACAAAGCATATGTACCGTAAGACAAGGCAATCTGCTTGCAAGGTGGGACAGCGTCCAGATGGCCATAGATTTCTTTGTAAATTTTGACATTTTCAAATGGCATTATCTTGCTTACTATTTAGTTAGGTCTACCCAAACTTGGAGATTTTGCAAAGCTTAGTCTGCACTTTATGACTATGTGGATCCCATAATTTACAGACTTGTACCTAGTCCTTCACAGTTTGAAATTTGCCGTGTGTCATTCAAGAAGCTGTTAACAAGAATCAAAGGGCTCTTAGAGCCAGCTCATTCATGTAATGACTATGTGCATTCTACTATTTGGTTATGAAATATTGCTACAGTTGAACCCATTTGAAACAGCAGGAATGAAGTTCAAATAGATATCATTGTTCTTGGGAAAATATCCATTTCTCATTGGGATTGGAAATCAGACAGTCCCCTTTGTTGCGGGGATAGGCATTATCTTGGATCACATATTGTCAATCCATTCCCACGAACACCAAAACCGCACAAATCATATCAGAACTAATAATTTGCTGTTTACATTAGGTTAGGGAAGATTAAAAGTCAGCCTTTGGCACTAGGAGCTCTGGGTAGACAATGTGAACTATGATTGGTCGATGGTTACCTTTAATTTGGAAACCATTGATCAATCATAGTTCACATTTTGTATCTGAACCATCCCAGTAATGGTAAAGATCTGCATATGAGCCAAGGGGCCTTAACAGGCCAGAGCTAGACCATTGCAGGGTTACCCCCAGGGTTAAGTTCACCCGTGACAATTTATATACACCTGGGTGGGGGGAGGCACTGTGAGAGGAAAGTGTATTTCTCAAGAACACAACACAGTGTCCCTGGTCAGGGCTCGCACCCAGACTGCTTAATCCAGAGACAAGCACACTAACCATGAGGCCACTGTGCCTCCCACCATCCCAGTAATGCTAGTGCAGAAAGCTGGCAGTCAGTCTCCCCGAAGTTCTGTCAAGGGCAACAGGATGGTTAATTGTAACAAAATATGAGGATGTCTGAAAATCTAAATTACGATGTTCGTGGTGAAATCTAGTTAAATGACTATTATGCTGTTAAATAATAATAGGTAGATTTAGGCCAACCTAAAAGCGTAGTTCCTGGGCAGGGTTGAGAAAATTGAATACGCGAAAATGAGTTCATGTACCGGTCAATTTTGAAACCGCCCATCCGCCCCCCCCCTCCCCGGGCAAACCCCGGGGCATTGACTTTTTTGAAAAATTTTGGTCAAATTCCCCGCTATGTTGTCTGTTTAGATGGTCTAATGCCCCACCTGTTAGAGCTCAAAGTGGGTCAAATCCCCCACCCTCCAGGCATGTTTAAGCAACTGTGGAAACAAGTTCTGCAAAATTTTCAGCCAATACGAATTTCTTGTTCAGCTTGTCTTTACTCCATACTTTAAACAAAGGCATATTCCACGATATAACTATACAAAACAACAACACCAACATAAACACCAGTGGAGAGTTGATCATTAACTACTTACTGCAAGACTGTCTTGCTAATAAAAAAACCGGGAATTTTAAATTTTTCTGGTATTTCTCTATTTATTTATTTTTTGTTTAGTTATTTATATCCATTAGAATTATCTATATTTGACATGCAACCTGCAACCTGCAACTTACACCCTCCGATCAAAATCCACCAATCACAGCCACTAATGTGACCTTCAGACCTTCTTTACAGCATGCTAGCGGGCTGTGATAGGTGGATTTCGATCCGATCTGTCGATAACATGTATGATTGACGGAAATTTTGGAAACGTTTGAGCGGGCGTTTTGTTTTTTAAAGTTGCATATCAACGAAAACGGTGGTAAAGTGGATCATTTTTATTTCTTTTTTCCTCAATTAATGTTAGAAGTTTGTTTCCTCACTATATCTTTAGTGAATATATGTAGTTCCAATTTGAATTATTCATTATCAGGGAGGCCCACTATGGTGAAGGAGACAGAGTGAAAGTAAATGTCTTTGATCATCCTCTCCAAATTTCCTGTTATTCAAGAAGTAAGTGGCAATGTAGAGATGATTGTGGCTGATAAATCCATAGAATGTACTCTTCATACACACAGTTTAATATGGATCAGATATTGAGTGATGCATTATTGTATGTCCGTTGTTGTCTACCGAGTGATTGCCTGCCATAAATCCATAGACTGCAAGCACTCTCTCTTTTCCTTGAAAACCGCAGGGGAGAATGCACGACAGTGAGTGTGAGGTGCGAGTGGCAATGCCTTGAGCTACTAGTAGCGCAGGCATCGGACAACAAGCAAAAAGAGAGACTGCACTTATTTCATACAACAATTTGGAAGCCTTGCACTCTGGTTATTGTATTCTCGGTTTTCACCAGTCATGTGATCAAAATTCAATGAAAAAAGTCAAGAATCTGGGATACTATAGATGATTGATATATAAACAACCTCGCCAAGAATCAGGTCTCTGCTGCTTTTCACTCGTGCGTTATTTACAGAAGTGTGTCACCCAAATTTATAGAGCTTTGTATGGAGATGCCGTGTTTGTGTCCTTCCTAGAGACACAAATATGGCGGCCGTAAAGTAACAGAAGCTAAAGTGATAACTCATCTTTTGACCTATGTGACAGCCTTCTCGGGTCTCAATTTTCATGTCACGCAACACAAAAGCTTGGAAATTCAAACATGCTCTATTATAATAAGAAGAACCCTGTCGAGCTGAAACATTGTGAAACGTCAAGTTCCTGTAGGATCTTTAATCTGATGATACTAAAACCTGGGAAGGAAAAGTAATATTTAATTTTGTAATATGATTACGTCACATGAAAACTGAGAATTGGTTGGTCTACAAAGTTATGATGTGCATCTGTCAGTAACCTTCATAAGTGATATGAAGAGATATGAAGTTATGGCGAAGGATTTCATCCAAAAAACACTGCGTTGAGCGATCTTTTACCTCCCCCAGAGAACATGGCAGTTGAGAACTAGGCCGCATAATTATGTTCTACCTAATGTCCGAACAAGTCGTTTTAAATCAGTTTTTATTAATAGATGTCTTTTTAACAGTAATTAATATTTGTAAATTCTTGCACATCTGTTTGCACAATTCCTAATAAAGACCTGTATTATTATTATTATTATTATTATTATTGTTGTTGTTATTGTTATTATTATTATTATTATTATTATTATTATCATTATTATTATTATTATTATTAAGTGAAATGCAGCACATGCTAAACCTCTGTTGTGATGTTTTCTCCTATGATGCGACTCTGACGGTTCACAACATTTGTTGCTCTATTTTGAATTTTTATGTTGTGACTTGTTTATTAGTTTTATGCTTCACTCTTGTTGGACTGTGGTTCTAGGAGGACTTAAAAGTAGATTAGAGTCATTTGACTGAGCAATAGGAACATTTTTGAGAGGTGACTTGCCTGATTTCAGCTACAACAATCTGTCAAACCATTTATCACAACTTACTATCAGATGTAGCTGGATAGATTTAGGTAAAGAATTAGACATGAGAGAGTCATATTCAAAACAGGGCTAAGGTGTTGTTGATAGGACTTGTGAAAATGGCATTGAAATCGTTGCATGAAACCACTGCAGTCTCTCTGTTTGCTTGTGTTCTGAAGCCTGCGCAACTTACATGGAACCGGAATAACAGCGTTATAGTAATTTTGCTGCTCAGCACCAGGTCAACAACTTCATTAAAGAACAGTTTTGTAAATATGAACTGACTGAGCTATGTCTTAAATTCTGCTGTCCATTTCTATTGCATTGGTAGCTTGGAAGTTTACCACCTGTGCTTTATCTCCAGGTGGACACCTGTTGGCGAGAATGGAAAAATAGGTTCATGCTGGCCTTTCTAGCATTATTGGTGGAGTTGTGAATTTTTAAAAAGGTAAGCACTGACATCTGATATACTTTCCAAGCTTTGCAATAGAAAGATTGCAAACCCTGGGAGCTTTAATTACTTGGTATAGCATTAGAACATACCCTTAAAGGCTGCCTCCATTTGGCTATTACCTGTCCCCAAAGACCAGAATCTGTTGGACCCACTTTGTGACCCTTAATTTTCAACACACAGAAACTAAATTATTACAACTTCTGTCTCAGAGTTGCTTTTCGAACTTACTAATGCCAATGCCTAGCTTGAAAACTCCCGACTAATGATCTTTTAAGGTTTTCCTTAATCAAAATCTCACAGAGGTTGACAACTTTTTTATTTTCATTTAGATAAAGTTGTTTCCTAATGGTGGGTTACACCCATGAAGACATCGACCAGCTTTTCTCGTGTATTTCAAGGCATCTGGCAAAGATCAACGTGTTGACCCTCCAGGAGCTGATCAGAGTAGATTGGTCAAAGTTACTCCCCATCCTTAAAAGCTTCACTTCTTACATTCATGTGTGATGTGAAGCAATGGATGGAGGATTTTACTGAGGCTAGTCTCTCTGGTCACGCCTACCAGCACCAAATCAAGGTAGTACTATATGGTATGATTAGGGTCACTCTGCAACACCTGAGAGGCCCTAAGCCCATCATGACCAATTGCTTCTCTATTTGTCATTTCCTAGATACCTTTTCCTAGAATAAACCATTCAGATATACCTGCATCAATGTAAATTATGGTATCATATCCAGTGACTTGCAACAATAACTTGTATTTTGACTCAAATAAGGCAATGTAGACATGAGCAGATTCCCCATTAACCCTTTTTGTTCCTAACTTTAACTGCTTCAGTGGTACTGCAACTAAATTACTAAATAATTTCTTTTCCTCAAAGCTTCAGATCGCTAGAGGGCCAGATGGAAAAGCCAAAATCCAATACAAGAAGTGGTCCACATCCTCAACTTGGCTCCCTGAGGAATCAGAGGGCATTAACTTCCTGAAAGCTCTCCCAAGGGGAGCCCTAAAGGTATGAAGGTTTAACATCATGAATCACTGCTGGCTAGCATCTACTAAAAAACAACACAACGCCTAAACCTTGGCAAATGGATTCACTTATTTCGTAAATCTGACTTACAGTTCATTGTAGGTATTAATTCGGCCCACATTTGTATTGAGTTACTATTGCAGAATGAAGAACTAAGATAAATACTGAAAGCATTGTCATGGTGCCTCTTGAATTTTGTTCTTTCCCCCTTTGTAGCTCATTCACGCACGCAATGAATGAGTATCGTGAGGGACCAAATGTCAACAGGAGTTGTGGTCTGTAGACAGAAATCTGCGGACGGAAGTCTGTGGACGGAAATCTGTGGACGGAAATTGTGGACTGTAGACGGAAGTGAAAGTTTCCTCACCACCCCAGCCTGCTTTGGCTTAACAAAAGACTTTTTGATTTACAACTTTCATTTTTCTTTCGCAGCGCCGTAATATTTTGTCACGCGGCAAAAAAATGTAATTGATTCCTTGTTTTCAGATTGATTTTTACGCGAGTTCTTCGCTTTTATTTTCCGTTGTTTTCTCAAATGTTAGCCGTTAAAGTACAATGGAAATTCTGTTGTATTTGGTTTTGTCAAAAATTATGTACCAGTCAATTCCAAAACTGCCTATCCCCCACGGGCAATCCCCAGGCATTTGACTCACGTTAAGCTCCCTACAGTGGGGAATTTGACCCAAAATGAGGCCCGCCCGGTGGGGCATTTGACTTTCGTGTCAAAACGTCTGTCAGTGGTCAGAAGCAAAAGGATTTCGCAATTCTTTGATTCAGCACATGAGCCGCGTTCACGGGTCATTGCTCGTCGATTCCAGGTGGGTTTTTCTGTTGTTGTTGTTGTTTTGTATAGTTATATCGTGGAATATGCCTTTGTTTAAAGTATGGAGTAAAGACAAGCTGAACAAGAAATTCGTATTGGCTGAAAATTTTGCAGAACTTGTTTCCACAGTTGCTTAAACATGCCTGGAGGGTGGGGGATTTGACCCTCTTTGAAGCTCTAACAGGTGGGGCATTTGACCGTCTAAACAGACAACATAGCGGGGAATTTGACCAAAATTTTTCAAAAAAGTCAATGTCCCGGGGTTTGCCCGGGGGGGGGGGGGGGATGGGCGGTTTTGGAATTGACCGGTACATTAACTCATTTTCGCGTATTCAATTTTCTCAACCCGGCCCAGGAACTACGCTTTTAGGTTGGCCTAAATCTACCTATTATTATTTAACAGCATAATAGTCATTTAACTAGATATCTTTAATATTTCACCGCGAACATCATAATTTAGATTTTCAGACATCCTCATATTTTGTTACAATTAACCATCCTGTTGCCCTTGACAGAACTTTGGGGAGACTGACTGCCAGCTTTCTGCACTAGCATTACTGGGATGGTGGCAGGCACAGTGGCCTCATGGTTAGTGTGCTTGTCTCTGGATTAAGCAGTCTGGGTGCGAGCCCTGACCAGGGACACTGTGTTGTGTTCTTGAGAAATACACTTTCCTCTCACAGTGCCTCCCCCCACCCAGGTGTATATAAATTGTCACGGGTGAACTTAACCCTGGGGGTAACCTTGCAATGGTCTAGCTTCTCATCCAGGGCAGAGTAGAAATTTCCAAGTTGCTTCATACAGAAACTGGGATAAGCTCTGGCCTGTTAAGGCCCCTTGGCTCATATGCGGATCTTTACCATTACTGGGATGGTTCAGATACAAAATGTGAACTATGATTGATCAATGGTTTCCAAATTAAAGGTAACCATCGACCAATCATAGTTCACATTGTCTACCCAGAGCTCCTAGTGCCAAAGGCTGACTTTTAATCTTCCCTAACCTAATGTAAACAGCAAATTATTAGTTCTGATATGATTTGTGCGGTTTTGGTGTTCATGGGAATGGATCGACAATATGTGATCCCAGATAATGCCTATCCCTGCAACAAAGGGGACTGTCTGATTTCCAATCCCAATGAGAAATGGATATTTTCCCAAGAACAATGATATCTATTTGAACTTCATTCCTGCTGTTTCAAATGGGTTCAACTGTAGCAATATTTCATAACCAAATAGTAGAATGCACATTAGTCATTACATGAATGAGCTGGCTCTAAGAGCCCTTTGATTCTTGTTAACAGCTTCTTGAATGACACACAGCAAATTAAGCCTAGATTGTATTGCCTGTTTTCAAACTGTGAAGGACTAGGTACGAGTCTGTAAATTATGGGATCCACATAGTCATAAAGTGCATATCAAGCTTTACAAAATCTCCAAGTTTGGTGTAAATAGACCTAACTAAATAGTAAGCAAGATAAAGCCATTTGAAAATGTCAAAATTTACAAAGAAATCTATGGCCATCTGGACGCTGTCCCACCCTGCAAGCAGAGAGCCTTTTCTTACGGTACATATGCTTTGTAATTAAAGATAGAGCAAAAAGAGATGAAAGAGGCTCTGCTCGCAGGGTGGGAAAGTACTCCATATAAAACCCAAATGTGATTGAGAAACACGATGAATATGTTGTCCGAAGTTAAAGCACTATCCGAGAGGGCTTTTCAAGGCTATTTGTATTTTTTCTTCTGTTTGTGGCAGTTTAAAAGGCAAAACTTACTAAAGACCCTGTCTCGGAAGGGGAGAGCCTCTCGTCTAAAGCCCTCACTAAGGACTGCGTAAGTTTTGTTACATATCTTGTAAGGGAATAGATAACTTGCAGTTTTATTTCAAGAGGATTTTTAGAAGACTGGCTACAATTTTATCTTGTTGGTCACTTTCCGTATGATTGACATAGCCTGTTGCAGGCCTCAGCTCTCAGTCAGTGGGGACAATTGAAAAAGTGGGCGGGCGAATTAAAAATGAAAGAGGGATGGGCAGGTGGGGGAGAAAATGGGAAGGGCTTTCTTTTGCCCATAGTTTTCGACTCGGAGAAAATTTGTGAAAGACTATTTTCTCACAATGTGAATTACCTGCACATCTTTACAACGGCATATCTTTTTCCGGGTGTGGGTATTCCTTTTATTGGTGAAGATGTATTTCTTTCTGTGCTCTTTAGGCCATTTTTATAAAAATTCTTTTTCTTTCGCCATCATAGCTAAATAAGAAATAGCACACAAACTGCAGTGACAAACATGACAATAAAAGGCATGTTGGAAAACAAAATTATTTAACTTGACAGTTCGTATGCACTTCCGAAGATGTATGTCGAAACATACGAAACGTCAAGTCGAATAATTTTGTTTTCCAACATGCGTTTTATTGTCATGTTTATCACTGCAGTTTGTGTGCTTTTTCTTATTAGGTCATTTTTTGTTTTTGTGGTCACGTGACATACTAAAACCTGATTGCGTTTGAGAATCTGAAATGTTTTTCAAAACTATAGTTCGCACAGTAAACAAAATACGATCAGTCAACATGGGAATTTTAGTAACCTTGCTGCTCAGCAAACTTGTGCTTTTCAGTCAGGGTGTGGTCGCCATGTCGTTTGTTGTTGTCCTTTTGTCGTTTACAATCTTTGCCTGCTCTTAAAATTTGTTGATAGATGATGATCACAATTCAAAGCCAAGGAAAAATTTTCCCTAAATTATCCGTCAATGTTTTAAACAAAATTTTGCGGCTTTCAAAAAGGAGATGATCGGAAGTTCGTCGCTCTTTGTGACACTTTCGTTCATTCATTCACAAGCAGGTAACTACATTGTATTCTATCTGCACGCATGCACTCGTGCAGCTTTCCGCTTTGGAGGAAAAATGGCTGCGTGAAATCCTGTGGTAACTGAATGCTCACAGACGGTTGTGCTGCATTTCAGGTTGGTCACCTTTTTCAGTGGAAAAGAGTTATTAAGCCTAGGACAACTGTTGTTCTCGAGATCTCCTACTCCACGGATCATATCTGAAAGTTACCAGCCGACATGTTAACAAGTCTATCGCCGTCGCAGTGTCGCAAGTGACAGGTTAAAATTGTCTTGATGTTTGACTATTCAGGTAAAGTACTCTACAACGCCGCAAATGATCCCCGACCGCAAATGATCCCCAGACCGGAAATGATCCCCAAAGTGGACCGCAAATGATCCCCGATGAGGACCGCAAATGATCCCGTTGGAAAACGAGGAATGGCATGGAATCAGGAGCCCATCAACCGGAGCCACCATCTCCCATACATCCTTGAGTCAACCTTTGCGCGTATCTTTCTATTTTTAGAACAGTCTTCACCCAGGCTAGCTTGAATTCCCAAGAACGCATATTGCACAGTGCATTGTAATGTATTGTGTTGTGTTGAGTTGTGTTGTGCTGTGTCGTATTTTATCTTATAAAATAACTAAGATAGTACGCACGCTCTGATTGGCCGAGAGGCGTGTTTGCATGAGAGTATGTAAACATGGTTGTCACGTCACGCTTTCTGTGTTTCCCCGGCACAATTTAAAACCATTTCAAAGCGGATAGTTCAACTCTCAAGTACAAATATTAAGGAATTTAAATGAAGAAAATTTTTCCAAGTTTTGATTTGGGGATTGACCATCTCTTTCCCTCAGACCTGTGGAAAGAAAGCAAAAGAAAGAAGAACAACAGCCCTTTGCATGCCTCGATGTTAGTGAGCTAGACGACCTTGCCGAGGGAGCTCAAGCGAAGACAACAAAATATTATGCAACAAAATACACAGTAAACGTTTTTCAAAATAATTTTTGCATTTAATTACTACAGTAAAATTCTCAAAAACACATTCTGTTTTTTGAAAAAGATGTGAAATAAAATTAAACGCCAACTAAGCTTGTATGCTACAGTCTGCGAAGCGAAATCTGTTCAAATCAAATTTTACACGGCCGATCGGTTGCCGTGTTTTGGCTGTCAAATGTTCAAAAAATGACCACTAAAACTTGGAAGAATGTACCAGACAGCTCACCAGACTGATGGATTTAATGCCCTTCGATTTAACTGCATTAACTCAAACTTGCCTGCTTGTGCTATGATTCCAAACCAGCAAAACTTCACAAGGCACGATGAGCGATTCAGCTTCTCAACCGTCTTCTCGGGCTGCCAAATCGGGCAAGTTTGCGTCACTTTCAAGAGCGATCAAGTACAGTGGTTTCATCTTGAAGTTCTTTCCATACAGAGTCGTAAATCTTTTAAACATTTCTTCTGTTTTCACCGAACTTTAAGCATTTCTCCCAAAGATTTAGAAGGATTCAAAGCTGATATCGCTTTCATGTACACGGCGCTCGCTTGCTTGCTGGCGATTTTGCCACAAATTTTGATATTTGTAACGCGAAATTTCATTGGTTCGTGCATTATCAGATGCGCGTTTTGATTGGTTAGTTTGAAAGATGATTGTCTAGAGCGTGTATTGAGAAAAGCTTTTTGGATCAAGAAGTCAATAAACAAAATTTCTCTTCATTTGTCGAATTAATTTGAGAAATATTTTATAAAAGCAATAGAAAACTTTTTTCCTCTGTTTGCATAGCCTGATATAAACACTCGAGAGGTTGAGAGAATTCTCGACAGTTATGCAAACCCTCGACTTCGTCTCGGGTTTGCATAACTGTCTCGAATTCTCCCAACCCCTCTCGTGTTTATATCAGGCTATGCAAACACGGAAAACGTTTTCTATTGCTTAAATATTGCACTGTATGGCATATAGTGCGCGCGAATCTAAGAGCCCCGCAGTTTTAAAAATAGAGAGATACGCGCAAAGGTTGTCTCGTAGGGTTTGTATGGGAGATGGAGGCTCCGGGTGATGAACTCCAGCATGGAATTTGCTCCTCGGGTCGTGGTTTCAATTTTAACCCAAACAGAACCAAGTCATAACCAACCTTATTAAAAACTGGATCATTGGATAATACAATTCGAGATTTTTCATTGGCTAAGCCATCATGGTATATGAGCCACTAAGGTATACCATGACCTACAAAAATGGCGAGCGTATGCGTGATTTTTTGGGCCTTTTTGTTTTTATTGTAGTCTAGTTTTCTATGTTTTGGGGGCGTTTTTAATAAAACAATTATTCCACTCGCGCTTGTTGGATACGAGATGATTAATATAGCCAACTCGGCGCTACGCGCCTCGTTGGCTATCTATCATCTCATATCCAACGCGTGCTCATGGAATAATTAGCAATTATTATTCATTCAAAATATTTCCCCGTTTCTGATTGGTTAAAACCGCACGCATAATCCACCATAACCAGCTGCTGTTTACCAAATTTGGAGAGAATCTTCGTCATATTGAATCAATGACGTCAAAAGTGCAGCCCACTGAAAATTATTGAACCGATGACGTCAAAAGTGCAGGCCGCTGCAGATTATTGAACCGTTGACCGAGAAAACCTGGGGACAAGATTGTGGTTTTTTTGGTGAGCAGAAAAACAAAGAGCGAAATGGCGAAACTCCTTTTCAGAACGGGGAAATATTTTGAATGAATAATAAAGCAATTATTGAATTCGGCTTTCGTAGGATATGAAGAATTCTGCAGATCTCGGAGGGTGTGGATAACACCCTCCTTGATCTGCAGAATTCTTCATATCCTACGAAAGCCGAATCCAATAATTGCTAAATATTCTATATGGATATACTGAAATCCCATGATAAAGAGTTCTCAGTCGGATAATTACCATAAAAGTTCTGCGGAATGCCTTGCAATCGGCCTTTGTCTTTTATATAGCCATAACATTTCATAACAATTTAACCGAAGCGAAAATTGCAATCGAATTAATAACGTCAGTTCACCCACTCAATATCGAACTAAGTCGTGTCTTATTCCTGGCCTGCACGTTCTGAGGATCTTACACGTAAATAGCTTACGGCTGCCATTCTACTTCTAGCTTGTAATGATATGCGGGTTTTCGTTTTTTCGCATTTTTCTCACGGGTAATGAAGGAAAGTCATACATCGCTCTACGTAATATGTAAGTTGACCAACTAGTGCGCCTGTCTAGAATTTCTGGCTGTAAGTGGCACATACGAACTAAAAGCCAAACTGGCTTGTAGTGTTGGGAAGCAGAATTTCTAGCTCATTCGACCAACTAAAAGGTCATGAACATGTCGCGAATACTGTTACTGTTGGTATTAACTCTTGCTCTAGCATTTGTTTCTTGCACCTTTGGCGCAGTGTAATGATGAGAATTTGAAATCAGATTATTTAACATGAAAATGGCATCCAAATAAAATCTGCAAAAGACTTAAATGTCTTAGTTTTTTAGTAGCATTAAGCTGTTATTTTTGTAGATCGAGCTTGTTGAGAAATAGTATTGCTGTCTACGAGCTTTGATTTTTTCCAGTAATTTTTCAGAAGAATTGTCAAGAGAAAATAAGATGAATTTGTCACAGTTTTCGTCGTCAGAAGATCTTTTATATATTATCTAATCCATCGTTTAGTTGATGAAAAAGAATAAATTTAAAAACAAACAAACAAACAAAAATCCAGAGACCAAATTCCATGCCAATCCTCGTTTTCCAGCGGGGATCATTTGCGGTCCACATCGGGGATCATTTGCGGTCCAGTTTGGGGATCATTTCCGGTCTGGGGATCATTTGCCGTCGGGGATCATTTGCGGCGCTGTACATATCGATGTATTTAACAGTAGTCGCTACTGTACTGTTAAAAGGATTAGGTATTAAACATGTATAAATTCAAGTAGAGATGAGGACATCTAATGTTTACTTCCGTCGCTTACCTGTTTCTGTACAATATTAACTGGTGTGCTAATTTTTTGGTAGAGTACTTGAATATGTGGCCTCTGGTCGTGATAAAGATGTCGTGGATCCGGACGAGAACCTTATTTACACGCGTCGAAGCAGAGACAGAAAATTACAAACTCCAAATGATCCGCTGCTCAAGGAAAGTGCGGTAAAGTTTCCATCGACTAGGTGGTCAACAAGTTTACGACGAATGCCATTGTTTACGAAGGCAGAAATGAATTTTTGTCTCTACGTCTGGAAAAAACATTGACCAAAGTAAACAGAGCCATACAGTCCCAACAAGCATGAGAAAAGCCAAGACGTTCCTTGAAGACGAATACCTGAAGGACGTAGTTGCTGTTAGTGACAATGAATATTTCTTTTTCAATGTTCGTGTCATCATAGCTTTAAAAAAAACTGAAGCTCCTCATAAATTAAAAGTTGCACTTTGTTTAGTGAGTGGAAGTGTAAAGTATGCCTTATGTACGTGTGTGGCGGGATCTGTTGGCTTCTGTAATCATGTACTTGCACTTATGATGAAACTTTGTAAGTTAAGCTTGTATAGCTGTCAAAATGTCAAGGAGTTGGACGATGAATCTGATATGGCACAACCTAAGGCATGCACCTCAAGTTTACAGCTGTGGCACAGACCTGCAAGAGGGGAAAAAATCAAGCCCCAACCCGTCATAAAACTCAATGTAAAGAGGTCCAAATTAGATAGCGATTACAATCCTGATAATGGTGTGAGGTGTTTATTGTATGAAGCTAGGAAAAACTTGAGCGGACAAACATCAGATGAAGTTACGTTGAAAGAAAGCTTCAAAAGATCAATCCTAAATTTGCCCTGTCCCAAATCATGTCTCCTGGTGGTACTAACTTACAGGAAACAAAATTTGGAAAATCTCCGAGTGGTTCTTATGCAAGTTATCAGTTACAGTTCTCAGAGTCCAATTTTCAAGTTTTCTGCCATATTGACTCAGTGCCTAGAGCAGACTGTAATGATGGTAATGATGATCAAAATGCTATATCTGCATTTCCTACATTTCCTTTGCAACATTTTGAACAGTACAAAAAGCCAGATGGTTTGAACAGGAACCAAGAAGCACTCCTGGATCATTTGATTGTTGATGAGGCAAAGCTCAATAGCATAGAGAAGACTACAAGAGAACAGGCAGCCTCCCAAGAATGGAATGCTGAAAGGAAATTTCGGTTTACAGCTTCCAATTTCCACACCATTGCTAACAGCAAAAGAAATTATGCCTCTATAGTAAACAATCTGCTTCATTTCAAGCCATTTACTTCCAAGCAGACAGAACATTGAAAACCTATGAACCTGTAGCCTTGAAAGAATATGGAAAGTATATGTTTGCAACTAGGAATCCAGTTACAGTGTTTAAAAGTGGCCTTGTTGTGAGTATGGCCTGTCCAATTTTGGCAGCATCGCCAGATGGCAAGGTCAATGATCACAGTTGTAGTAAGCCTTTTGGACTGGTAGAGGTTAAATGTTCCTTAAGTTTCACGTAAGTCCCTTAGATTCATGTGCAGACGAAAGTTTCTTTGCAGAAAATGTAAATGGACAGCCAAGACTGAAAAGGGGACATCAGTACTACTTTCAAATACAGGGTCAACTTGCTGTTACAGGGGCTGCGCTGGTGTGATTTTGTAATTTACACCAGCAAAGGCATGAGTGTAGAGAGAATCACATTTGATCCTCAGTTCTGGGACACATTGAATGAATGCCTTAAGAACTGCTATTTAAATCATTTTATAGAGCCAGCCGCTTTAGAATTCTGTAAACATTAGAAAAACAAGTCATTGTTGTTAAATTGTTGTAATGAAACATATGTCTAAAACAGAGTATCAACCTTGATGTCTTTCAAGATAAAACTTTTGTAAGATTAGTTTCTTTATTCTTACTTCTTGAGCACAAGGACTGTATGAAGATAAATGACAGTCTACTAGCACCTGGCACTCAAAGATGCCAAAGCTCTAGTTTACCAAATCTGTGCTCTTTCTGAGACATAACATTAGGGTCTGGCGCTTTTATTAAATGGTGTTGTTTTCTGTAGAGGGCATTATTGCTTTGCCTAAATGTTACGTGGAAATAAGAGGATCGTGCATGTTACACAAAAAGGCACAGACACTCCACATTTGATTTACTACCCCAAATAGACTAAGTGGTACGACACTATCCCAAATGTGGAAGTTCTTGACTTTGTTAATAGCTCGTTCGATATGTATTCTTACCGAGGCAATCTCGTGGGTCTTGATAACATCTTGTGCTGTCATTTGGGTATACAACCCTAGAAAAGGTGGGAATGATTACACCCAGTGGAAGGAGATATTCAATTGTAAAGCCTTTATCGGCCATCACAGTGTCACCTTTATCAAACTGTAACTTCAGAAAACCACTTCTCTCAACAATTTCGCGATCAGAAATACTTCCACTGTACAGTTGACTGATAAAAGTTGTAGCTCCACTGGGAGCAATTCCAACTAAGCCTTTCAGAGTTACGTGGTTCTTATACGAGCTAAACAGTTTGGGATTCAACAGAAGGCTGGAAGGCATCTGACATCTAATCTCTGTGCAATTGATTATTACACGGGTGGAAGAGTATTTGTCTTTAAAGCTGTCTGGCATAGCACAGGCGGCCCAGACGTTGAATACGATTAATGCGTGACATTTGTTTGTTGACGATTGCCTTACGAATTTAGCCGTTTATAAGACAATGTATGGGAATGCTTCGAAAATTGCTCGAAATGCTACCTGTGGAAAATAATTGCAATAAAATGGCTTACCTTATGTTTACATTGCGTTATTTCGATGTCTCTGGGTTCCTGGAGGTGGCTTAGAGCCATTTAGGCGAGTTTTATGTTCTGGCGGTTGGGAAGCCAACCGCCAGAACATAAAACTCGCCTAAATGGCTCTAAACCACCTCCAGGAACCCAGAGACATCGAAATAATGCAATGTAAACATGAGGTAAGCCATTTTTATTGCAATTATTTTCCACAGGTAGCATTTCGAGCAATTTTCGAAGCATTCCCATACATTGTCTTATAAACGGCTAATTTCGTAACGCAATCGTCAACAGACTAATGTCACGTATTAATCGTATTCAACGTCTGGGCCGCCTGTGGGCATAGTAGCTCTAACAACTTATTTGCCCATATAGATACCTGACCAAATTTAAGATACAAGTAATTTATCCAGGACAAGGATATCCTGCTCACTGTTGACTGAGAGATATGAAACAAGTGAGCCAGGTGTTGCTCTGCAAATCCCCTTCTCAGTCTGCAGAGCACAAGGAAAAACTCCTCTCTTAGCATCTAAGCTCCTTTTTCTACCATTGTGAGTGCATTCCTCTGGTTCCTCGGTTTCATTTTCGTTCTCGTCGTAAAAACTCTTTGGAACACTTCTTTCTTTTGACGAGCAGTACCTAATGTTCTCCCCATTCGTTCCAGTGTTCAAAAATTCATATACAGCATTAAATGTATATTAGCAAAGTTAGGAAAGCCGGTGTAAAAGGCGATGTCCTCGTCAGAGGTAAAATTTCGCAACTGAAAAACGCGAGAATCTGCGAGACCCTTCTGACGTTTCAAAACTTCTATTTCAGCTTTTAGTGAAGCGTTTTCAAGCTCCAAACTCTTCAATTTTTCGAGAATTTCTTTGAAATCTTCTGTCGTGTTTCCTTGCTTATCCGTGTCGTTTTGCACGTCATGATCAGGAGAGCTACCAGCCGCCGATGAAGTGCAGTTATCAGCGTTGGTTTCAGTACGTTGCACTAGTTGTTTGAGATACTAGCAATTGTGTCTGTATTCGACGAAAACATACGTCTCTTTGGAGGCTTTCTCTTTAGCGGAGAACTTTGTGACCAAGAAAAACGTGACGGCACGACCCCTTCCCTGACATAAATACGCTGGCCTCCGATAGACTTGACAAAGTCATCGGTTTAAAGTGACGAGAGCAGATCTTCGTGTTTTGGTTGACGGTAAATTCTCTACCTTCGTCATGACGAATAGCATACAGCCAACGCTCCTTGAGATTCACATCATCTGGAAACTTGAAGTGGAAATTTTCTTCCCATTTTCAGTCCTGTACAGCTTTTTGGTACAGTTGGGAACACAACAATTTGCCGGCATATTTTAAAATTTGGCGCGCTTTGCATCAAGCGGCCATTTTTTCTTGGCCCAACTAGCCCCGTTTTCGCGCGTGTAGCTCCCAGTCCCTTTTCATTCTGCATAGGGTGTATGAAAACTGGGAATTTGTTGGTCTACAAAGTTATGATGCGCATCTGTCAGTAACCTTTATAAGCTAGTGATATGAAGAGTTATGAAGTTATGGTGAAGGATCTCATCCACCAACACTGCGTTGACCGATCTTTTACCTCCCCAGAGAACACGGCAGTTAAGATAAGATAAGATAAGATATGATAAGATAACTTTATTTATACACGGAACTAGGCGGCATAATTATATCCTACCTTATGTCCGAACAAGTCGTTTTAAATCAGTTTTTATTAATAGATGTCTTTTTAGCAGTAATTAATATTTGTAAATTGTTGCATGTCTGTTTGCACAATTAATTCTTAAAAAGACCTTTAATATTATTATTATTATTATTATTATTATTATTATTATTATTATTATTATTGTTATTATTATTATTATCATCATTATTATCTTTGTTCATTTTTCACAGCCTTTGGCTGTACAAAGATTCTGTATATGTTATCTTTTATTTACTAACTTAAAAACAATCAAACTGAACATTTTCATTATTGCCTGTGGTGAGATGTCCTGTAGTTCCATATCCTAAACGCCAGAGGGTTTTTCTTTCTTAGCGAAGCTTTGTGAAGCTTAGAGAAGCTTAGTGAGCAGCAAAGATCTCAATCACAGCTTCGCCACGAAAAAAAAAACGCTTTGGTGCCCAGGGTAGTAGTTCTAGAAAATATCCAAATTATACCCTTCCCACATAACACAATGGCCAGATCCCATTCTTAAACACCCTTGTACCTGTATATAATGGCCCTGTATTAAGCTCTTATGGTCTATTAATTTAAGTGGCCAGTTTTCAAAGTCTCAGTTTGTTGCTCAAGACATACAAACACTGTATTAATTTTGTACCTGTATTAGGTGGTCACCTCTGTTAAGTGGTCATAGCCACCCAGTTCTACATGTATGTTTGTCTTTCTTTGTCGTTTGTACCTGTATTAACCGGCAATTCAGAATGTACAAGCCCAGGATTTCAAATTTCATTAGTAACACTTTTTCAGTTCCATGTCCAGTGATTGTAGGAACGATAATGGCAACGAAAATCTTTTTGACAAAATTCCATGCTTGATTTGGATGAAAATAAAAGAAAAAGAAAGGAAAATGATACACCGGTAGTATTACAGAATAGAGAAAGAAATGAAACAAACTCTATATGACTGTTTCGAGAAAACTAAACAAGCATCAAAGCATCAAAGCAAACGCAACAGTGCCGAAAGGTATTATGGATAGTGGTCTTTATGACATTTTTAATGCAAAGTTGTAGTGACGTCATGGTCGGTAATATTGAATGTAAGTCTGCATGCATGGAGTGGCCGCTCTGTGTTTGTGGCATCGCCAATTCTAGGTGTTTAACAAAATTTACTGAATACAAATGTATGTCCCAAGCTACCTTTCGGGATTGTCGCATATGGTTATACACTTCTTTTGGCCAATGTTGCCTTTGTTGACTGACAATAAATAAGAGTGTCGAGGTCAGAGTTCTTTCGAAACCGTCCAGGCGTCGTGAAAGGAATTCAGCAGAGTCAAACGACAAGTTTGCGTCAAGTGAAAGCACTAATAAGTCCTGCAAAGAACGAAAGAATTCTCCCAATTCGTAATCGGTGACCTGGTTTCTCACCGACATTTTATCAGCTCAAAACAACACATCACGCTCTGCGTCACGCTAGTGACAGGAAGGTCCTAAGCCCATAATAATTGCCATATATGAAGTTACTACCTGCCCATTTTTGCTAACCGCTGACCAGCTATTGAAAGTTCGATTTATATATTTTTGTACGGTACGTTCGATTTACATGTATCTGGTTGGATTGATATTTGTTCGGTTCGAATTATACTTGCGTAAGTTCGATTTATTTGTACGGTTGGAATGATATTTGTGTAAGTTCGATTTATTTTTGCACGGCTGAATTGATATTTGTACGGTTGGATTGATATTTGTGTAAGTTCGATTTATATGTATGCGGTTCGATTTATTTTTCTACGGTTCGATTTATTTTTTGCTGTCTTGATATTGATTTAACGAGTTTCGCTTTATTTGTGCGCGTTTAGTATTGTATGAACGCGTTTTGAAGATTTTGTCCGTAACGGAACGCCATAGTACTCAGTGACATGGATCTTGAATAGCAGCCGATGTAATGTTCTCTGTAATGATCTTGATATAAGTACAAAATTACCTCCTCCTGAATGTGTTTTTTAAACTATACAAAGTCAACTTTTTCACCAGTGGATGCGATATAAACTGATAATTTATTTCAGGGTTAAAAATCAACTATTACTGTTAGCTGTTCTATATCAGCCATTCCTCTATCATATTAATAAATCCATCCTAACATGTATTGCACAGACCGTGCAATGCACTTTAGGATTGATATAAGATGGTGAATGGGTGACATAAAACAATGTTTTGTTTCATATATAATTGGAATGCTTTAATCAAAGGAACTAGTAATTGTTGGAAAGTAGGGCAGAAGAAGAAACTTTTGTCAAATGAATTTTGATTGGCAAGGTTGCAGATGCCCATGGCTATGGGGCACCGTACTGGACATTATTATTCATTCAAAATATTTCCTCGTTTCTGATTGGTTAAAACCACACGCGTAATTCACCATAACCAGCTGCTGTTCACCAAATTTGGAAAGAATCTTCGTCATATTGAATTAATGACGTCAAAAGTGCAGCCCGCTGAAAATTATTGAACCAATGACGTCAAAAGTGCAGCCCGCTGAAAATTATTGAACCGTTGACCGAAAAAACCTGGGGACGAGATTGTGTTATTTTTGGTGAGCGGAAAAACAAAGAGCGAAATGGCGAAACTCCTTTAAGAACGAGGAAATATTTTGAATGAATAATAAAGCAATTATTGAATTCGGCTTTCGTAGGATATGAAGAATTCTGCAGATCTCGGAGGGTGTTATCCACCTCGGCCTTCGGCCTCTGTGGATAACACCCTCCTTGATCTGCAGAATTCTTCATATCCTACTCCGCCTCATTCAATAATTGCTAATTATTACGAACTTTCCTTATACGTGCTTACCGGTAACTCCTACTAAACATGACATATTTTATATTAATTTTGTTATGGTCATTGTCATATAACCATGCCAAAATCCAAATAAGCATGCTCAACTTGCTTATATCCTGTATGGTCATTGCCATATAACCATGCCAAATTCCAAATAAATATGCTCAACTTACTTTATATTCTCTCTGGTCATTGTCATATAACCATGCCCAAATACACTTACATTGAGTATTCCAAACTTTCATCCAGTATGGTATGATGCACCGCTCGCTTTATATGCAGATTTTTAACCAGATCTCTCGCGGCCAATGATGAACGCAAAATGGCGGCTCTAGGTGGCATTGCTGGATCAGTGAATTGACTCATATCATTTTTTGAACGGACAAAAACACTACTTGCTGAAGCAGAACAATTCATTTATGTATTCAGTTGATCTGCTGGGGACATAGACAGAATAGAAATGTTACACGAAAGGCTTTCAGAGGCTGGGGAAACCACAGGCAGCCCAGACGTTGAATACGATTAATACGTGACATTAGTTTGTTGACGATTGCGTTACGAATTTAGCCGTTTATAAGACAATGTATGGGAATGCTTCGAAAATTGCTCGAAATGCTACCTGTGGAAAATAATTGCAATAAAATGGCTTACCTTATGTTTACATTGCGTTATTTCGATGTCTCTGGGTTCCTGGAGGTGGTTTAGAGCCATTTAGGCGAGTTTTATGTTCTGGCGGTTGGCTTCCCCTAAAGAAAAACACAAGGCAGGCGACCCACTAGCCCAACGGTCCGCACTCGAAGCTCCGTAAATTCCACAAAAACGGTCCAATCTCGCCCAAATTGCCTCATGACAGCCGTCGATAACTCTTCTTCCCATTCGCTTTTTACCAAGTGTCCAAGGTTTATCTTAACCACCCAAGAATCGCTGGTTTTCCAACTCTAGCTTTCCATTTCTGCCCCGTCTCGATCCGAATTCGTTTCTCTTGGGCACAAGATTTGAATTTCAAGCTTAGCGACCGCGCCATCGTGACAAAGTCGCCTCCAGCCGTCGAGTGGCACGGGGCATTTTTGATCATGCAAATTACACCGTGCCGCGGTCTCTGGGGACGTTTCACCGGAAACAGCGGGAAAACTAAGCCGAAAATGGCATAGAACACGCAACACAGTCAACAGACTTGAGCGCAAAGAGCTATATTTGAAACCTATGGTACCAGAACGATCAAAGGAGGAATAAACCTATACATCGAGCTCCAGAAACATAAGCTCGATCAGAAAAGCGTATTTTTTTCTCGAAGCAAGGCTATACCTGGACGGCGTCTCCAAAGAGAAACATAGGAGGGCAAATATGATACCCGTGACAGGAATCTATCAACTGTACTTGCAAACAGTTCTAATCATAGCCGTGTCACAATTTATAATACAAGTAAGCAACTCATTCACGGTAACGTCATATTTTGTCGCTCAAAAGCAAATACTTGGAGACTCAGAAACATATCTTGCAACAGAAATGAGCTAAACAATACACTAACACATGGCAAATTATAGAGGTGTCAAACTAATCGAAGCAAGACGCAGATAACAGCGGAAGTCATGCAGACCTAAGACCTCTTAAATTTGCCGTAGCACGATCTAATGGCTCTAGTGTTTCTCCTTATAACACAATACGAAATGCCCTTCATGAACAAGAGTAAAGCGACAAAAGGTTGAAAGACCAAACAATAAATGGCACATGTACAAATGCCACGAACCGTAGGAGTCGTGTTTGGCCTGTCTATTTTATTTACTATCATTACACGCGATTCCACTGGAGCAAACAACAGCGACTTTCAGACCACGTTCTCTACAGTCTTGTCTGATGGAGTTTACAACAGTAGATTTTCCTGCTCCAGCTTGGCCTGTAATCAGGAGGTTATGTCCACCGCGAGCAAAACGAAGAATTTCAGCTTGTTCGTCAGGGAGGGTTTTGCTCATGATTTCAAGCCACGGTGAAACTTCACACCCTGTGACAAGCGACGATTTTGAAACTTTCACTTCAACTGAACTGAAATCCAAGAAACGAGGACAAACTTGAACTAAACTCCGAAGAGGGAAGCGGCGTTTAAAATTTTTAGCAACTGTATTTCTTTAGTCTGATAGATCTAAACGAACTATAAGCTGCTCGTTGCTCGTTGCGCTCTCAGTCAGCCGGATTAATTTCCCGCTGTTTCCAGTGAAATGTCCCCAGGAACCGCGGCACGGTGTAATTTGCATGATCAAAAATGCCCCGTGCCACTCGACGGCTGGAGGCGACTTTGTCACGATGGCGCGGTCGCTAAGCTTGAAATTCAAATCTTGTGCCCAAGAGAAACGAATTCGGATCGAGACGGGGCAGAAATGGAAAGCTAGAGTTGGAAAACCAGCGATTCTTGGGTGGTTAAGATAAACCTTGGACACTTGGTAAAAAGCGAATGGGAAAAAGAGTTATCGACGGCTGTCATGAGGCAATTTGGGCGAGATTGGACCGTTTTTGTGGAATTTACGGAGCTTCGAGTGCGGACCGTTGGGCTAGTGGGTCGCCTGCCTTGTGTTTTTCTTTATGGGAAGCCAACCGCCAGAACATAAAACTCGCCTAAATGGCTCTAAGCCACCTCCAGGAACCCAGAGACATCGAAATAACGCAATGTAAACATAAGGTAAGCCATTTTATTGCAATTATTTTCCACAGGTAGCATTTCGAGCAATTTTCGAAGCATTCCCATACATTGTCTTATAAACGGCTAAATTCGTAAGGCAATCGTCAACAAACAAATGTCACGTATTAATCGTATTCAACGTCTGGGCTGCCTGTGGAGAGAGAGACGAGGAGAGACAGCTTCCGAACTCATCAGTTCGGATCGTGATTTAGAAAAGGCAAATTTTCATAGGAACATGGATGAGCTGTCCACACACTTGACAAGACTTCAAGTCTATTTTGAGAATATGGCGAGTTGCATTTTCCTTGGGTCAGAATAGCAGAACTTCTCAGAATATTGATAAAAACTCTAACTAGAAGGTCACTCCTGGAATTGGTCAAACCCGGATGTTAGGTGTGTACATAGCAGGGGAATACGAGTTCAGAGATGGAAAGTCAGAGAAATGATGCACGAGCAAGATCCAGTGGGAACAGCACTTCGATGGAGAAACTGAATTTACCCTTTGGAAACCCCAGTTTCGGTTGACCTCTGATGCCTGTGTACTTCCTCTTGCATTGGTGGGCCGGTACATTTACTGTGTCCTCATTTAAATGATCAGTGCCCCATACATGGCAAACACTGTTTGGTTCGGTTATTTCTGAATCATGGAAACAACATGGTCCCGGAAATGATCGTCACCGTGAAATCCTAGGGCTTCATGACGTAAAAACTATGAAATTGAACGCAACAACTATGAAAAAAATTGTTTTGAACTGTAAGTCGTAGAAATAGTAACAGTATTGTATACCGTAGAGGAATGGAGGAGAACAATTGCACCTGTGGTACTCTTACACAGTGTTGCGTATTATTATACTGATAATTTACAAGTTGACACTGAACCTCGTTAAATTATTGTTTGCTTGAAAGAGTGTTGATTGTCCTACTGTTTCCTTGCATGAAGTGTTTTTGAAGATAATTATGCTGTTAAAATTCAAATAAGACCATGCCCAGAGAGTATTTTTAGTGATCCTGTAAGTGGCCAGGCAGTTCCTCAAGTCCCGAGGGTGGCCGTTATATACAGGTCAACTGTATCTTGATCACATCAGTGACACATTTTCTGTCATAGTGTATGGAAACTGACACATCTACGATGGGGTGTTTTCCATTCAACCAGAAATTCTGGTTTGCATTTTTGTAAATTACCAGTGGTGACTGGAAGAGCATCAAATTTTTTTTGGAAATTTCTTACCAGGAATGTTTGTTCCATTTAATTGTGATCTTGAGATTTCGAGAATTTTTGTTTATAATGGTTCATGTTTTGGAAAATTCAACAATTATATTGACCCTGTTTCGACATTTTTGAAATTTTTGGTCAAAATAGAGGGTCCTTAAGTTCCAACTCCTACCATGGCAAAAAACAAAAAAGCACCACAAGAACCGTACACAGAGCCTTTCATCCACCTAACACCATTGAGGGAAAAAAGATCGAGACGTGGTAGAGTTTACTCAGCTTTCTCACAGTGGCTATTCTTCTGTTTAGCAGTAGATAACTTAACATACTGAGTGTTGAACAATTAGGACCATTTAGAAACTAATTAAACGGTCTTTTCTTTCCATTTTTGAATTCCCAAGGCTTATTTTTGTACCACCCCTGCCATGCTGGGATGTGGATATTTTGTGGAAGGGTCCACACGTTTCACAGACTAAACTCTCTTGATTCTTTCCTATTTAGGTTTTAAAGTTACAGTGGAATGCTCTGACCAGTGTGTCTACAAAAATGAAGAGTTTCAATGGTTAGTTCAATGATGGAAGGTTTTTGTAATAATAATTCTTTATTAATTTCAGCTGTCCATGGGTGAGATATGAAAAAAAAAAACGGGAAAAATGTTTACTTTCTTTTTAACTCATTCATTGCGAAGCAATGGATGAGTTTTTGCAGAGAGGGGAAAACGGCGTTAGCAGAAATCTGCGTAGACGGATGTGACGTCGTTAGCAAAAATAGCGGAAGTGACGTAAAAAATTGGTTGGATTTGCACAACCGCTGACCAAGTAGTCAACTTGCCACGAATAGCAAACATGACAAGCCTAATTAATGCACTTTCTGGATGATTGCAAAACACCGCAAGAGAATTTGTGTAATAAATGTAGGCATTCAGTGAATAAAATGAGACCAAAACATATCTGCAGATATATATTTAAATATTTATTTTTTCTCCGAAAATGAGCCCGCGTACCTACCCTTCCCTCCATCTCGTGTTACGTGCCTAAGAAGGCAGCCATATTTTACGAATGTTGTCCACGCCAGATGGGATGTATACTGTATTAGTTGATACATGGGGTGAATTTGGTTAAAAATGTTGAAATATTTTAGAATTTGTGGAGCCCAAACTGGTTTGAGATATTCGTCGGATTCGTCGGCCTCCATTACGGTCATTACGAGCTCAATGAGTCTTCTCAGCTTATTGAAGGCAGCCATTGTGGATTTTGACTTCAATCGTTTGTGATTTCTGGTGAGTAAATATTGCTTTCTTTAATTGTTTAAATTTGCTTTAAGCAAAACATACAGCCCACACGTCAAATCGAAATGACCCAGAACTAAACTAAAGTCTGTTTCAGACTAAGAGTCCAGAAAATATATTCGCCAGGGTTACGATCACTGCGTGACAATTGCTATAAAGCTCCAGTCACTAATAAGTTTATTTACAGCGTTATGAAATTGCTAGTTCCACTGAAATGCCAGATGACTACTATTGCTTTATAATAATGGCCCTAAGTCGAATAATAATATTATCAGTAACAGATGATATCCTGTTGCTGATTATCGTCGCTAGTGTGTTACACGCGTTGACCCAGATCGATCAGGCAAAACAAGACATCAATTTTAATGAATCTAACCGTGATACCAAAACTGACAATCTTAAAAGCTGTGTAACACTTGGTGACTATTGCAGTCACCCAAATGGGATTGAAATGCAGGTAAATAATCTATTCAATATCTCAGGTTGTTGAAAACAGAGATCATCAGAGTTATCTGCAGTGTGTTTGCTTTCACTCAAGACTCTTGTCCTGCTAGGCCCGGGTTTACTATAAAGGGTTGTGTCCTATTTCTGGTATCTTCCAAATTATTTTTATTTATATCTTCATCTTTTTTATCTATTTAATTTCAGGGGCAGCAGTTAATGTTACATCTACTGGATTATTCCTGGCTACCCATAATAGTTATTTAATAAAAAAAAAGTAATAAGTAATTATTATAAACAATAAAACAGGCAAATGAAAAATGACAATGACAACCCAAGAACTTTAAATGATAAATACTTTGAGTTCAGGGTGGATTGTCTTGGCAAACTGACTCCATCAGACTTCAACGCTTTCCTTCGAAAACCAAGCTAACACACTTTCAACTTCATTTAGCCAGCAGATAACTGATGTACAATTTGTAGCTCACCACCTTTAATTTCATCTAGACCGGTATTTTTTGTAATATGGTACACGTTTAAAACAGTTACACAAGCTTTCTCAAGATGTACTGATAAATGTTGCACTAATCACTTACATTTTTTGAATAAAATATCATACATAAACTGTAACAAGCAAACAGTGAATGAGGCTTTCACTTCATTTAGATGACAACATTTACTAAACAATGAACACAAATGCTTGACAAGAAAACGTAAAGAATGATGCTATATTTTCCTAATCTATTGTACAGCAAATGATTCATTTACCCAGTCAGTCAATTGTAAGCCTGCTGATAGCTAAGATACATGTCAGGAAGAAGCTTGATGCTTATTGAGGCAACACCAACATTGTTAAACGCTATAATACACAAGAAACACTCAAGTCATTTCATGGCTAAGAGCATGAATGAGTTGGCTCATAAGAGCCCTTTGATTTTATACATCACATTTGCCCAGGTCTGAGAAGATTTAAGATCAGTGGTGAAATTGAAGTGCTTATGAATTGAAAAATAATTGCTTCTTATTTGAAAGACTTCAAAGTAAAGAAGAGTGATGTTTTCTTTTTTGGAATATCTTTTTTCGTTTTAAAGATATTTATGTTTTTGTACTATGAATGAAGTAACTGATGACATCATAAATGGTTTCACTTGAAAAGTAGAATACTGAATCAAGAATATCTCCAGAAATATTAAAGCAATGTTCTTTTAATTTGGCACCAGAATTGTACATCACATCAGAAAGCGAATGACACCTACTATGTTGTTGCCATGGCAACACTCTTGGCTCCAGTCTCTTTCTACAAAAAAAAAATATCCCCATTTGCAACCTTTTTTAAGTTGGGCTGCACAGAGGTTCTCGTATTGTCTTAACCCTCCCCACTAGATTGTTGGGAGATGATGATCCTTGTTCAAGTTTAAATCTGAGTATTTTAGTCTTAATTTAAACAGTACCAGTGGCATAACTGTTGTCATGGCAACAGTTCAGCGGGTGTCATTTTGTTTCTTTTGTGATGAACATTTCTGGTGCCAAGTTTAAAGAACACTGCTTTTCATACTATTCTTGATTGAGTGTTGTGCTGTTTTAATGGCACCAGCTATGATGTCATCACTTCCCTCATTTGCATAATGCAAAAATGTAAATATCTCTAAAACGAAAAAAGATATTGCAAAAAGAAAAATGCCATTCTTCTTTACTTTGAATAACCTTTCAAATAAGCAGCAATTATAAAATTTAATAAACATTTAATAAATATTTATTTCATCTTGATCCTTAGGTGCTGCTGTAATTCACCAATGAATCTGGAGTTCATTCAGTTAATCCTTTCTGAGCCCTTAACTGTATTTTGTAAATCCAGAAAAACAACTTTATCAGTGAGTTCATTTGACAGACAAGATTGACATGAACTCTTTTTTTTTAGCATTCCAGGTGTCAGTATGGTCCCTGCTGGGTCTTGGGTCAGTGCTCCCACAGAGACCATAATTTTGGGACTAAAAGAACTTCCTCACTGTGAGAACCCAATATCTCAAAGGCACATCTTCTTTGCTCATGCTTATAAGGTATGAAACCTTTTTTTGTTCTGATAAAAATTTAATACTTGTTAGTTGACAATTAACTAAAGTATATGTTTTGGTATCTTTAACAACTAATAGAGTCAAACAGGTTGGGCAGACTTACTGCACCGATTTATCAAGGGAGGAGGCAGCATTTATGACATTGAATTTATGACTGATGAAACTGGTAAGGCCCCTTAAGGCAATAGAATGTTAACAAATGGAGGGAAAAATTTTCTACACTATCAATCATGTGACAGAAAGTTTGTAAATTGTATTCAATGGACACTGATCAATGAGCAAAAACCGATTAAATGGAATTGCATGGAGTGAAATTAGTAGAATACTAGACTCTGAAACACTTCTATTAAGAGTGGTTAAACCCACAAATTGAGCTTACACTTGTTGTAAGTTTTGCTATTAGGTATATAACTATATAAAGTTGGGTCCAAATTATTATTTAATGTCATCCTCAACCTGCGTGACTTAAGGTTGTCATAATAAATTAAGGTATTTGATTAAAATGAATCTGAAAACCAGCTGGAATTGAATGATCTTTTCAGAGTTGAAAAGTTAAGTTGGCAGTCATGAAGCTTACACATGCTCCCAGAACAATCAGATCAACTCTTGCCGTAGTTATTTACCATCATAATAAAGTAAATGAATGTCTGATTTCTATTTAATTTCAGGAAAAAGGGTTGTAGATGCATTTAGTGGAATGGCTGGACTTGGTGGAATGGGTGTGGGAATACTTGCTTGGTGCCATCAGCAACTGAGGTACAAAAAAGCAAGTTAAGACTTAGTATTTAACTGCTTTTACGAACTTTGAAATTTCTTAATTAAGTTCACTTTCTTGACAGTCCCGATATACCAACGGCTGCAGTGAAACCATATAGTGATGAATCTGCATTCATTGATCACATCAAACTTCAACTCACACAAGTTGCCAAGTTGAAAGGTAATTAGCTAGGATGTGCCCAAAAAGGTACACCCCTATAAAAATGACAGGGTGTTTCACAGGAAATTTTGGTAACAATCCGTAAAAGTTACCAGAATATCCTTTTGTGCGTGTGTCTCAAATTCATTTTCACCTCTATGAGGTACCAATCCTAAAATAACAAATCAACTGACATGTTTTGGACTTGTTGCCTTAAAAGGTACCACAATAACTCCAATGATAATCATTTTAGTTTTTAGCACCATAAGCAGCACAAATCCAGAATTATATTGTTAATAAATTTCACCTGCCTGAAAGATACAGTGAGCATTCCTGTCACTTTTATAAGGGAGTCAATCTAAGCAGCAGACCTCTCTCTTTACATGTTTAGGACCCACTTGATCATAGCCTCCTACACAGACATTCTTTGGACTTGCCACGCAATCTTCCTCCCCCACAAACATCTGCTGAAGCCAAGGGAACTTACCTTACCCTTTGTTTGCTTATTTCCCGATCACAGCTGTGGACTTTTCTTCAAAGATTGGCTGGCGAGCAGGTGAAAATTAACTTAGAGCCAATAATTGGTTCCAGCCTATTGTTAAGTTAAAAGCTGAACAAACTTGTGTCAGTGTCAATGCTTTCAAAGTAAAAAGTTCTTCTGTTAAATCCACTCTGTGTTTGTAGATTCATGAGCACTTTAATATCCTTTTCATGGTGAAATAAAGTATAGTTTCTTGAAGGGGATTTAAACAGATTATTGTAACTGTCTCACACACTGGATGAAAGGACATGACGCAGCCGTGATCAGGACATAAGCAAACAAAGGGCAAGGAATGTTCCCTTGACGTTTGCTGGGAGGAAGATTGCATGTTGAGCCCAAAGAATGTCTGCATAGGAGGCTAACTTGATCAATGCAAGTCTGAGATTTAACCTGAAACATTTTATACTCATTGTTTGTTTCTTGGTTTTGACTTCTGGCAAGCAGTGACTACCAGTCTAAAACACTGAGAAAATATGATCAGATTAAAACATTTGTATGAATGTGAGTAGTGCAATTGAGGATTTACACTATCAAAGTGCAATTAGGTCTTTATAGGTGAGTTCAATTTGAAAGAATTTTGTATGATGGATATTTAACATCCTAATTGCTTGAACTTTACTTATTTGTCATATGACTAATAGAAAATGCAATAAACATTAAATTGACCAGCTCTCTGCCAATCTCAGTGAAGTATTTTTCTCAATCATGTATTAGATAAGCACTTAATGACTGGCTCCAAGCGAAACAGTGAGTTTTGTTTCCCCAAGACCCTCAGTAAACATTGAGGTCAATGGGAAACCAATCTCACTGTTTCCCGCAGGACCAGTCATTAAGTGTTTTGTTATACCTCCCACCTCAAAACTAGGAAAAACTGCGAAAAATTGTTTGCTTTACTCCAACTGGCTCACAAATTTGCTGCAGTTTCATGGAGCACGACCTGATCATGTGCAAGTCGAAAGTTCATGTTGTTGTTTCCCTGGGGAGTTTGAGTTTTGTTCACCCTAGGGAGTTAGTGAGTGTTGACCCACAACATGTGACGCATTCTCCTCCAATTGGAAAACGTATTTGAGTCGGGAGGTATAACAATTCAGGTTATATCTCAGATGTCTGCATAAAGGTGATAAACTCTACTGAGCATGCAAAACGGGAGTACTTTCAACATTTACAGTAGTGCATTATTGTGATATGAATAATTATCTAAAAGAATGTCAGAAATCCTGCTTTGGTTAAGTGAAGTAATTCTATTGGTGTAAATGTATTTATTTCTGTGACGTCATTGACTAATGACGTGTTGCGTGTAGGCCTTCCTGACATTTTTCCTCGGATCATTGTGATTGGTGCTCTTGGTCGCTGTGGTAAAGGAGCTTTAGAGATTGCCCATAAGTTGGGTCTTCCAAAGTAAGAGCCAGATTTTATATATTAATAAATTAGGTCCCTGGTAATTCAAATTATGTGATTGTTTGAATTCCCTATCATCCTTCATCAGACCACCTTGGAACACAGCTAGAAAACTATTAATAATTAAGGCTTTTCACTGGACTTTAATCTTGTCCAGTAATGAACTTCATTCTCAAGTGCTCTCTTCTCGCTCTTGGTCAGTAAAAAGATACATTCCATCATATGGTGATTACATATTCATAAATGAAGTTTAATTAATTGAAACTCAGTTAATTAAATTTGCATTTCAATCCATTCCATTTATGTCATAAATGAAGTTTAATTAATTGAAACTCAGTTAATTAAATTTGCATTTCAATCCATTCCATTTATTACTACATACTTCTTTCTAATGGAGTTCATGATCTGTATAGAAAGTTATGGACATTTGTCATCTTCACTTTCACTGTAAGGTCTGCCATTGCCGAATGGGATTTGAATGAAACAAAGCCAGGTGGCCCTTTCAAGGAGATATTGGACTATGATATTCTTGTTAACTGCATTCTTCTAATGGAGGTATATACCCTTTTTGATGACTATTGGTCATTTTTGCAAAGTGGAGAAATTCCTCACAGCTGTGTTTGTCCACAGTACATCGCTATAGTAATTGTAATATTTCAGTTTATTCTATGACCAGTTGCTAAGTGCTGAAATTTCCTTAAATTGCATAGCTTAATAAGCCAGCATGCATGCCAACTTTAAAATGTGTGGACATGATTCTAACATAAACAAACATTCCAGTCAGACCATTTTGTGCTTGTATAGTATTTTCAATCAGTTCCTTTTCTTTGTAGAAAATTCCACCATTTCTTACAAAGGAAATGTTGGAGACAGATGACAGGTACATACATACATACATTGTTGGGTTATGGGGTGTTACTGTTATATTTTTGGAATTCCTTATTGATACACTGCCTTGAAAATTTATCTGGAGCACTGCTTGCTCATAACCTGAATCACCCAATATGATACTCTTACAGGCCAGGGTGTTTTAAGCCTGATTAAGCTAACCCAAGATAAGCAAGAATTTTGATTTCAGTTTTGCATTTTTTGTGGTGAGGATTTTTTTTGTGCTATATTTGTTTGTCCTTCAGTTTTAAGCTTGAGTGATCTCAAACTACACAAAACATACAGTAACAAGTGAAAAACATTTTATGCAAGAAAAGTTGTTACTTCAGTTAACTTTTGCACAGTCCAGCCACATTCTATTAACTTTGGGCCTGCTATAAACCCTTAAATAAACTTCTCAAACTCATTAATAATTCATCAAGTTAAAACAAAGAAAATCACAACCATGAAGGAGGTTTGGATACCTGGTCTTAATTAGCATAGATTTTGAAGATTTTCCTTCTCTGTTTACTCCTTATTTTTTGTTTCGATTGAGAAGATACATCAAACTCTCGAGACAGTGTATCATCGGCTATCCAAACACTGTCACTCGTGTTTGATATGTTACATAAAATGGCCTTATCACTTTGCCACTGAATACCTACATGTAATTAATAAACAATTATTGGATGAGGTTTTTGCGATATCCAGAATAATCAAGGGCAAGGTAAGGGTTATCAGCTGAAGCCGAGGGCAGGGGCTGATAACCCTTATCGAGACCTTGTTTATTCTGGATATCACAAAAACCGAATCTAATAATTGTTTTATAGATTGAATGCAAAAACTTGGAAGTCATGTTTCTGCTTCACTGATGGCAAGCAACACAAATCGTGCTAAGTTGATATGATTAACCTAAAAAATCATGCACTGTGGTCATATATGACATGATTACCCATGAGTGTGAGTGTCCTTGTTATGATTGTTGTATAATCTGCAGTTATGACATCATGGGCACTGATTTCGAAAATTCATTGTACGCTTTTGGTTAATCAAAAGAGAGTTAGACAGTTCAATGTATTATAAATAATAGTAGTAATTGGACCGAGTGGAGTACAATTCAGGGACTAATCGTGCGAGTAATTTCAAAATCCGATAAGCACGAGGCACAAGGCCGATTTGAAATTACAAGCATGATTACTCCCTGGATTGTACAACACAAGGTCCAGTTACTAATAATTAATAATTTGACAATCATATCGACAACAAATTTCAGAATTAAAAATGTCTTGAGAACTTTTTTTGCACAAAACTGTCTGTAACGTTTCTTGTAAGTTTTCAAAACTGTAGGAAACAGTGCAAAGGAAGCCATTAAAGTGGGTGTAATTGTTGTGGGAATCACATGGGTATCCAATTACAGGTTTCTATAGGAAAAGTTCATTAGGAAATTAGGAAAAGTTCAAAGATTGTTGTTGTTGTTGTTGTTGCAAATTGAACACCTGTGATTGGACACCCACAAGATCATGCACCCATTTATGTGTCAGAAGGCATGAGGAGAACCAGTCACAATCAACAATTTTGTTATAGGTACGATTACAAGGAATATAGATTTAGCAATTATTGAATGAGGCGGAGTAGGATATGAAGAATTCTGCAGATCAAGGAGGGTGTTATCCACAGAGGCCGAAGGCCGAGGTGGATAACACCCTCCGAGATCTGCAGAATTCTTCATATCCTACGAAAGCCGAATTCAATAATTGCTTTATTATTCATTCAAAATATTTCCAAGAACGGAGTTTCGCCATTTCGCTCTTTGTTTTTCCGCTCACCAAAAATAACACAATCTCGTCCCCAGGTTTTCTCGGTCAACGGTTCAATAATTTTCAGCGGGCTGCACTTTTGACGTCATTGGTTCAATAATTTTCAGCGGGCTGCACTTTTGAATGAATAATAATTAATATTATTATTGTACCTGAGAATACAAAGTCAAGTCATCTTTGTTTGTGCAGGGTGGGCATTACAAGAAAGGAACAGCCAGAGCCAGATTAGCATGCTACACCAGTTCATCATAATCGTAACTAGCCGTTGACTTTAGCAGGCATATCATGCAACATAACTAAATACATTGTTTACTTCCAGGAATTTGAGTCTGGTGGTTGATGTCAGTTGCGATCCCAATAATCCATACAATCCACCTCTATTAATTTCATCAAATAAGGTGTCATCTTGCTAGCAAATCTCTCACTACTTTCACGAGGTAAAACAGAAGGCAAGTGATCTATGGCTACCACATCAAGAGGCTTGCTGCAGCTAACAAATAAAATACAGAATAAACGAAGTCCAAGGAAGGGTACATAATTTTGAGAATTTCCACTGAGTGCAAAAGGAATTTCCTAAAAACATAAAATTCAGTTTAAATTTGGGCACAATGCCCAACGAGTTTGACAGACAGAAATATCGCTGATGAGTCTCTTGGTCGTGATGAAACGAGCTGCATAAGACTGGACACAAAATTATCACAAGTAACTGTCAACTTTATTGTCAATTTAAAATTGCCTTGAATTAAACAGAAATACATTATGCAGTTTTGAACGGGGGTTGCATTTCCAAGAATGGAGGTGATGGAAAAATTCAAAGTTCTTTAACGGTTGAGACAAACAAATTCTTTTTTTTCTGGTGGATTTATTTTTGGAGGGGGTGGGTTAGGCTAGCAGGGGATTTAACCTGAGTAGGCTTCATATTTAAAATAGTGTATGGTTTCGTGGTCTAAAGAGGCTGGGGTTATCTGCAGGGTTACATTCAGCACATCTTAGGTATCTTAGGAGGTTAAATGGTGAATTATTGCTGTTTTGTGCGCTTGCTCCAATTTTCACGTGACCAGCAGGCAAGAAACTCCTCGCTTTTACAGGAAAGCTCACTGTGCAGGTTACATTCATTTAAGAAACGAAAATACATAGTTCACTCTCTCTAATAAGTATATTCTAAGTCAATTTCTTTCATGCATGTCACTGCATTTGCACTGAGGGCACATGGTTAGATTGGGAGGGGATGCTCACTGGAACAGAGGTACTACTGTACGTATTACATAAACAACACTAAGGGGAGCACTTGTCAGAAAAGGATTAATTATTGGATGGGAGACACTACTTGAATAATAGGGTAATTCATGTACTAGATAAATGTTCTTGTTCTAAGTATGAATTAATGCAGTTAGACTCAGAAATCTACACAGCTCTTTACCACGTTTCGCCCTTCACAGATAGATAATTATTTTGTGTAAGTACCCACCTCAGTTTTATTCTCTCACATGGCTGATCAAATGTAGTTATTGAAACGTAGAATGGCAGTGGATTGTATGGATTATTGGGATCGCAACTGACATCAACCACCAGACTCAAATTCCTGGAAGTAAACAATGTATTTAGTTATGTTGCATGATATGCCTGCTAAAGTCAACGGCTAGTTACGATTATGATGAACTGGTGTAGCATGCTAATCTGGCTCTGGCTGTTCCTTTCTTGTAATGCCCACCCTGCACAAACAAAGATGACTTGACTTTGTATTCTCAGGTACAATAATAATATTAATTATTATTCATTCAAAAGTGCAGCCCGCTGAAAATTATTGAACCAATGACGTCAAAAGTGCAGCCCGCTGAAAATTATTGAACCGTTGACCGAGAAAACCTGGGGACGAGATTGTGTTATTTTTGGTGAGCGGAAAAACAAAGAGCGAAATGGCGAAACTCCGTTCTTGGAAATATTTTGAATGAATAATAAAGCAATTATTGAATTCGGCTTTCGTAGGATATGAAGAATTCTGCAGATCTCGGAGGGTGTTATCCACCTCGGCCTTCGGCCTCTGTGGATAACACCCTCCTTGATCTGCAGAATTCTTCATATCCTACTCCGCCTCATTCAATAATTGCTAAATCTATATTCCTTGTAATCGTACCTATAACAAAATTGTTGATTGTGACTGGTTCTCCTCATGCCTTCTGACACATAAATGGGTGCATGATCTTGTGGGTGTCCAATCACAGGTGTTCAATTTGCAACAACAACAACAACAACAATCTTTGAACTTTTCCTAATTTCCTAATGAACTTTTCCTATAGAAACCTGTAATTGGATACCCATGTGATTCCCACAACAATTACACCCACTTTAATGGCTTCCTTTGCACTGTTTCCTACAGTTTTGAAAACTTACAAGAAACGTTACAGACAGTTTTGTGCAAAAAAAGTTCTCAAGACATTTTTAATTCTGAAATTTGTTGTCGATATGATTGTCAAATTATTAATTATTAGTAACTGGACCTTGTGTTGTACAATCCAGGGAGTAATCATGCTTGTAATTTCAAATCGGCCTTGTGCCTCGTGCTTATCGGATTTTGAAATTACTCGCACGATTAGTCCCTGAATTGTACTCCACTCGGTCCAATTACTACTATTATTTATAATACATTGAACTGTCTAACTCTCTTTTGATTAACCAAAAGCGTACAATGAATTTTCGAAATCAGTGCCCATGATGTCATAACTGCAGATTATACAACAATCATAACAAGGACACTCACACTCATGGGTAATCATGTCATATATGACCACAGTGCATGATTTTTTAGGTTAATCATATCAACTTAGCACGATTTGTGTTGCTTGCCATCAGTGAAGCAGAAACATGACTTCCAAGTTTTTGCATTCAATCTATAAAACAATTATTAGATTCGGTTTTTGTGATATCCAGAATAAACAAGGTCTCGATAAGGGTTATCAGCCCCTGCCCTCGGCTTCAGCTGATAACCCTTACCTTGCCCTTGATTATTCTGGATATCGCAAAAACCTCATCCAATAATTGTTTATTAATTACATGTAGGTATTCAGTGGCAAAGTGATAAGGCCATTTTATGTAACATATCAAACACGAGTGACAGTGTTTGGATAGCCGATGATACACTGTCTCGAGAGTTTGATGTATCTTCTCAATCGAAACAAAAAATAAGGAGTAAACAGAGAAGGAAAATCTTCAAAATCTATGCTAATTAAGACCAGGTATCCAAACCTCCTTCATGGTTGTGATTTTCTTTGTTTTAACTTGATGAATTATTAATGAGTTTGAGAAGTTTATTTAAGGGTTTATAGCAGGCCCAAAGTTAATAGAATGTGGCTGGACTGTGCAAAAGTTAACTGAAGTAACAACTTTTCTTGCATAAAATGTTTTTCACTTGTTACTGTATGTTTTGTGTAGTTTGAGATCACTCAAGCTTAAAACTGAAGGACAAACAAATATAGCACAAAAAAAATCCTCACCACAAAAAATGCAAAACTGAAATCAAAATTCTTGCTTATCTTGGGTTAGCTTAATCAGGCTTAAAACACCCTGGCCTGTAAGAGTATCATATTGGGTGATTCAGGTTATGAGCAAGCAGTGCTCCAGATAAATTTTCAAGGCAGTGTATCAATAAGGAATTCCAAAAATATAACAGTAACACCCCATAACCCAACAATGTATGTATGTATGTACCTGTCATCTGTCTCCAACATTTCCTTTGTAAGAAATGGTGGAATTTTCTACAAAGAAAAGGAACTGATTGAAAATACTATACAAGCACAAAATGGTCTGACTGGAATGTTTGTTTATGTTAGAATCATGTCCACACATTTTAAAGTTGGCATGCATGCTGGCTTATTAAGCTATGCAATTTAAGGAAATTTCAGCACTTAGCAACTGGTCATAGAATAAACTGAAATATTACAATTACTATAGCGATGTACTGTGGACAAACACAGCTGTGAGGAATTTCTCCACTTTGCAAAAATGACCAATAGTCATCAAAAAGGGTATATACCTCCATTAGAAGAATGCAGTTAACAAGAATATCATAGTCCAATATCTCCTTGAAAGGGCCACCTGGCTTTGTTTCATTCAAATCCCATTCGGCAATGGCAGACCTTACAGTGAAAGTGAAGATGACAAATGTCCATAACTTTCTATACAGATCATGAACTCCATTAGAAAGAAGTATGTAGTAATAAATGGAATGGATTGAAATGCAAATTTAATTAACTGAGTTTCAATTAATTAAACTTCATTTATGACATAAATGGAATGGATTGAAATGCAAATTTAATTAACTGAGTTTCAATTAATTAAACTTCATTTATGAATATGTAATCACCATATGATGGAATGTATCTTTTTACTGACCAAGAGCGAGAAGAGAGCACTTGAGAATGAAGTTCATTACTGGACAAGATTAAAGTCCAGTGAAAAGCCTTAATTATTAATAGTTTTCTAGCTGTGTTCCAAGGTGGTCTGATGAAGGATGATAGGGAATTCAAACAATCACATAATTTGAATTACCAGGGACCTAATTTATTAATATATAAAATCTGGCTCTTACTTTGGAAGACCCAACTTATGGGCAATCTCTAAAGCTCCTTTACCACAGCGACCAAGAGCACCAATCACAATGATCCGAGGAAAAATGTCAGGAAGGCCTACACGCAACACGTCATTAGTCAATGACGTCACAGAAATAAATACATTTACACCAATAGAATTACTTCACTTAACCAAAGCAGGATTTCTGACATTCTTTTAGATAATTATTCATATCACAATAATGCACTACTGTAAATGTTGAAAGTACTCCCGTTTTGCATGCTCAGTAGAGTTTATCACCTTTATGCAGACATCTGAGATATAACCTGAATTGTTATACCTCCCGACTCAAATACGTTTTCCAATTGGAGGAGAATGCGTCACATGTTGTGGGTCAACACTCACTAACTCCCTAGGGTGAACAAAACTCAAACTCCCCAGGGAAACAACAACATGAACTTTCGACTTGCACATGATCAGGTCGTGCTCCATGAAACTGCAGCAAATTTGTGAGCCAGTTGGAGTAAAGCAAACAATTTTTCGCAGTTTTTCCTAGTTTTGAGGTGGGAGGTATAACAAAACACTTAATGACTGGTCCTGCGGGAAACAGTGAGATTGGTTTCCCATTGACCTCAATGTTTACTGAGGGTCTTGGGGAAACAAAACTCACTGTTTCGCTTGGAGCCAGTCATTAAGTGCTTATCTAATACATGATTGAGAAAAATACTTCACTGAGATTGGCAGAGAGCTGGTCAATTTAATGTTTATTGCATTTTCTATTAGTCATATGACAAATAAGTAAAGTTCAAGCAATTAGGATGTTAAATATCCATCATACAAAATTCTTTCAAATTGAACTCACCTATAAAGACCTAATTGCACTTTGATAGTGTAAATCCTCAATTGCACTACTCACATTCATACAAATGTTTTAATCTGATCATATTTTCTCAGTGTTTTAGACTGGTAGTCACTGCTTGCCAGAAGTCAAAACCAAGAAACAAACAATGAGTATAAAATGTTTCAGGTTAAATCTCAGACTTGCATTGATCAAGTTAGCCTCCTATGCAGACATTCTTTGGGCTCAACATGCAATCTTCCTCCCAGCAAACGTCAAGGGAACATTCCTTGCCCTTTGTTTGCTTATGTCCTGATCACGGCTGCGTCATGTCCTTTCATCCAGTGTGTGAGACAGTTACAATAATCTGTTTAAATCCCCTTCAAGAAACTATACTTTATTTCACCATGAAAAGGATATTAAAGTGCTCATGAATCTACAAACACAGAGTGGATTTAACAGAAGAACTTTTTACTTTGAAAGCATTGACACTGACACAAGTTTGTTCAGCTTTTAACTTAACAATAGGCTGGAACCAATTATTGGCTCTAAGTTAATTTTCACCTGCTCGCCAGCCAATCTTTGAAGAAAAGTCCACAGCTGTGATCGGGAAATAAGCAAACAAAGGGTAAGGTAAGTTCCCTTGGCTTCAGCAGATGTTTGTGGGGGAGGAAGATTGCGTGGCAAGTCCAAAGAATGTCTGTGTAGGAGGCTATGATCAAGTGGGTCCTAAACATGTAAAGAGAGAGGTCTGCTGCTTAGATTGACTCCCTTATAAAAGTGACAGGAATGCTCACTGTATCTTTCAGGCAGGTGAAATTTATTAACAATATAATTCTGGATTTGTGCTGCTTATGGTGCTAAAAACTAAAATGATTATCATTGGAGTTATTGTGGTACCTTTTAAGGCAACAAGTCCAAAACATGTCAGTTGATTTGTTATTTTAGGATTGGTACCTCATAGAGGTGAAAATGAATTTGAGACACACGCACAAAAGGATATTCTGGTAACTTTTACGGATTGTTACCAAAATTTCCTGTGAAACACCCTGTCATTTTTATAGGGGTGTACCTTTTTGGGCACATCCTAGCTAATTACCTTTCAACTTGGCAACTTGTGTGAGTTGAAGTTTGATGTGATCAATGAATGCAGATTCATCACTATATGGTTTCACTGCACCCATTGGTTTATTAGGACTGTCGAGAAAGTGAACTTAATTAAAAAATTTCAAAGTTTGTAAAAGCGGTTACAGCGGTTATCAGTCACAAGTCACAAGAGCCGTAAGCGATCTGCCAAAGAGAAAGTCAAAGAAACGAAAGATACAAGGTAGCTGAAAAAGTTGGCCTCTGAAATGAGTCGCTTTATGCGGAGATTGGCTTTTTATCAGCTTGTTATGGATGCAGATTATTTTCGCCGCAGAAATACTTGTCATTCGCCTTGCTAAAACATAATCCATGCAGAGATCTATCCTGACGAGTTTCAAGCGTGGTTGGAATACCAGACAGGCAAATTGTATGCAAAGCAAACCGTCAGCAGAACCATGCAGCAAGTGGTATTGTCAGTTATAAAATGGTAATGAAAGCTGCAAGAGATTAGCAGTTAGACTTTTGTAGTTCATTCTGTAATTAAGGTTATTATTTATATTTAGTTCAGTCTCATGTTGTTGTGGTTGTACACTGTTTGCAAATTTGCAGCTTCAAAACATTGCCCGTGAGCAAGATCAGAACGAAAAGCCGCCTCAAACGATTTTATAAGTCTTACTTCTCAGTTTCTGTTTATCGATGAGTCAAGTAAAGATGACAGAGCAACTTGGATACTCTGAGAATTGGCACTGAAATAATAATGGTTCTGGGAACTCCGCTCGCCGTTATTGTCAAACGTAGTTTTCAAAACGGGAAAAAATCGTCGGAGGGCGCGTGTGACTAATAACCGCTGTAAATACTAAGTCTTAATTGCTTTTTTGTACCTCAGTTGCTGATGGCACCAAGCAAGTATTCCCACACCCATTCCACCAAGTCCAGCCATTCCACTAAATGCGTCGACAACCCTTTTTCCTGATATTAAATAGTTAGAATCAGACGTTCATTTACTATATTATGCTGGTAAATAATTACAGCAAGAGTTGATCTGATTGTTCTGGGAGCATGTGTAAGCTTCATGACTGCCAACTTAAATTTTCAACTCTGAAAAGATCATTCAATTCCAGCTGGTTTTCAGATTCATATTAATCAAATACCTTAATTATGACAACCTTAAGGCACGCAGGTTGAGGATGATATTAAATAATAATTTGGACCCAACTTTATATAGTTATATACCTAATAGCAAAACTTACAATAAGTGTAAGCTCAATTTTTGGGTTTAACCGCTCTGAATAGAAGTGTTTCAGAGTCTAGTATTCTACTAATTTCACTCCATGCAATTCCATTATTTAATCTGTTTTTGCTCATTGATCAATGTCCATTGAATGGAATTTACAAACTTTCTGTCACATGATTGATAGTCTAGAAAATTTTTCCCTCCATTCGTTAACATTCTATTGCCTTAAGGGGCCTTACCTGTCTCATCAGTCATAAATTCAATGTCGTAAATGCTGCCTCCTCCCTTGATAAATCGGTGCAGTAAGTCTGCCCAACCTGTTTGATTCTATTAGTTGTTAAACATACCAAAACATATACTTTAGTTAATTGTCAACTAAGAAGCATTAAACTTTTATCAGAACCAAAAACATTTCAAACCTTATATGCATGAGCAAAGAAGATGTGCCTTTGAGATATTGGGTTCTCACAGTGAGGAAGTTCTTTTAGTCCCAAAATTATGGTCTCTGTGGGAGCACTGACCCAAGACCCAGCAGGGACCATACTGACACCTGGAATGCTAAAAAGATAATAATAAAAAGAGTTCATGTCAATCTTGTCTGTCAAATGAACTCACTGATAAAGTTGTTTTTCTGGATTTACAAAATACAGTTAAGGGCTCAGAAAGAATTAACTGAATGAACTCCAGATTCATTGGTGAATTACAGCAGCACCTAAGGATCAGGATGAAACAAATATTTATTAAATATTTATTAAATTTTATAATTGCCGCTTATTTGAAAGGTTATTCAAAGTGAAGAAGAATGGCATTTTTCTTTTTGCAATATCTTTTTTCGTTTTAGAGATATTTACATTTTTGCATTATGCAAATGAGGAAAGTGATTACATCATAGCTGGTGCCATTAAAACAGCTACAACACTCAATCAAGAATATCTCTAGAAGTATGTAAAGCAGTGTTCTTTAAACTTGGCACCAGAAATGTTCATCACAAAAGAAACAAAATAGACACCCGTTGAACTGTTGCCATGACAACAGTTATGCCACTGGTACTGTTTAAATTAAGACTAAAATACTCAGATTTAAACTTGAACAAGGATCATCATCTCCCAACAATCTAGTGGGGAGGGTTAAGACAATAGGGAACCTCTGTGCAGCCCAACTTAAAAAAGGTTGCAAATGGGGATATTTGTTTTTTTGCAGAAAGAGGACTGGAGCCAAGAGTGTTGCCATGGCAACACCATAGTGGTGTCATTCTCTTTTTGATGTGATGTACATTTCTGGTGCCAAATTTAAAGAACATTGCTTTAATATTTCAGGAGATATTCTTGATTCAGTATTCTACTTTTCAAGTGAAACCATTTATGATGTCATCAGTTTCTTCATTATAGTACAAAAACATAAATATCTTTAAAACGAAAAAAGATATTCCAAAAAAGAAAACATCAGTCTTCTTTACTTTGAAGTCTTTCAAATAAGAAGCAATTATTTTTCAATTCATAAGCACTTCAATTTCACCACTGATCTTAAATCTTCTCAGACCTGGGCAAATGTGATGTATAAAATCAAAGGGCTCTTATGAGCCAACTCATTCATGCTCTTAGCCATGAAATGACTTAAGTGTTTCTTGTGTATTATAGCGTTTAACAATGTTGGTGGTGCATCAATAAGCATCAAGCTTCTTCCTGACATGTATCTTAGCTATCAGCAGGCTTACAATTGACTGACTGGGTAAATGAATCATTTGCTGTACAATAGATTAGGACAATATAGCATCATTCTTTATGTTTTGTTGTCAAGCATTTGTGTTCATTGTTTAGTAAATGTTGTGTCATCTAAATGAAGTGAAAGCCTCATTCACTGTTTGCTTGTTACAGTTTATGTATGATATTTTATTCAAAAAATGTAAGTGATTAGTGCAACATTTATCAGTACACTTGAGAAAGCTTGTGTAACTGTTTTAAACATGTACCATATTACAAAAAATACCGGTCTAGATGAAATTAAAGGTGGTGAGCTACAAATTGTACATCAGTTATCTGCTGGCTAAATGAAGTTGAAAGTGTGTTAGCTTGGTTTTCGAAGGAAAGCGTTGAAGTCTGATGGAGTCAGTTTGCCAAGACAATCCACCCTGAACTCAAAGTATTTATCATTTAAAGTTCTTGGGTTGTCATTGTCATTATTCATTTGACTGTATTATTGTTTATAATAATTACTTATTACTTTTTTTTATTAAATAACTATTATGGGTAGCCAGGAATAATCCAGTAGATGTAACATTAACTGCTGCCCCTGAAATTAAATAGATAAAAAAGATGAAGATATAAATAAAAATAATTTGGAAGATACCAGAAATAGGGCACATCCCTTTTATAGTAAACCCGGGCCTAGCAGGACAAGAGTCTTGAGTGAAAGCAAACACACTGCAGATAACTCTGATCAACTCTGTTTTCAACAACCTGAGATATTGAATAGATTATTTACCTGCATTTCAATCCCATTTGGGTGACTACAATAGTCACCAAGTGTTACACAGCTTTTAAGATTGTCAGTTTTGGTATCATGGTTAGATTCATTAAACTTGATGTCTTGTTTTGCCTGATCGATCTGGGTCTACGCGTGTAACACACGAGCGACGATAATCAGCAACGAAGTACAGATTCCATTCCACTTTATGCATTTCAGGATATCATCTGTTACTGATAATATTATTATTCGACTTAGGGCCATTATTATAAAGCAATAGTAGTCATCTGGCATTTCAGTGGAACTAGCAATTTCATAACGCTGTAAATAAGCTTATTAGTGAATGGAGCTTTATAGCAATTGTCACGCAGCGATCGTAACCCTGGCGAATATATTTCTGGACTCTTAGTCTGAAACAGACTTTAGTTTAGTTCTGGGTCATTTCGATTTGACGTGTGGGCTGTATGTTTTGCTTAAAGCAAATTTAAACAATTAAAGAAAGCAATATTTACTCACCAGAAATCACAAACGATTGAAGTCAAAATCCACAATGGCTGCCTTCAATGAGCTGAGAAGACTCATTGAGCCCGTAATGACCGTAATGGAGGCCGACGAATCCGACGAATATCTCAAACCAGTTTGGGCTCCACAAATTCTAAAATTTTTCAACATTTTTAACCAAATTCACTCCATGTATCAACTAATACAGTATACATCCCATCTGGCGTGGACAACATTCGTAAAATATGGCTGCCTTCTTGGGCACGTAACACGAGATGGAGGGAAGGGTAGGTACGCGGGCTCATTTTCGGAGAAAAAATAAATATTTAAATATATATCTACAGATATGTTTTGGTCTCATTTTATTCACTGAATGCCTACATTTATTACACAAATTCTCTCGCGGTGTTTTGCAATCATCCAGAAAGTGCATTAATTAGGCTTGTCATGTTTGCTATTCGTGGCAAGTTGACTACTTGGTCAGCGGTTGCGCAAATCCAACCAATTTGTTACGTCACTTCCGCTATTTTTGCTAACGACGTCACATCCGTCTACGCAGATTTCTGCTAACGCCGTTTTCCCCTCTCTGCAAAAACTCATCCATTGCTTCGCAATGAATGAGTTAACCCTTTAATGCCCAATAGTGACTTATAGATTTACTCTGTCTAACGCCAGACGATTTTACTCGTCAAAGGGAGACCCCTTGGGCACTAAAGGGTTAAAAAGCTATCTCCTTTAACCCTTTAATGCCCAATAGTGACTTATAGATTTTACTCTGTCTAACGCCAGACGATTTTACTCGTCAAAGGGAGACCCCTTGGGCACTAAAGGGTTAAAAAAGAAAGTAGACATTTTTCCCATTTTTTTCATCTCTCACCCATGGACAGCTGAAATCAATAAAGAATTATTATTACAAAAACCTTCCATCATTGAACTAACCATTGAAACTCTTCATTTTTGTAGACACACTGGTCAGAACATTCCACTGTAACTTTAAAACCTAAATAGGAAAGAATCAATAGAGTTTAGTCTGTGAAATGTGTGGACCCTTCCACAATATCCATATCCCAGCATGGCAGGGGTGGTACAAAAATAAGCCTTGGGAATTCAAAAACGGAAAGAAAAGACCATTAAATTAGTTTCTAAACGGTCCTAATTGTTCAACACTCAGTATGTCAAGTTATCTACTACTAAACAGAAGAATAGCCACTGTGAGAAAGCCGAGTAAACTCTGCCACGTCTCGATCTTTTTTCCTTCAATGGTGTTAGGTGGATGAATGAAAGGCTCTGTGTACGGTTCTTGTGGTGCTTTTTTGTTTTGTGCCATGGTAGGAGTTGAACTTAAGGACCCTCTATTTTGACCAAAAATTTCGAAAATGTTGAAACGGTCAATATAATTGTTGAATTTTCCAAAACATGAACCATTATAAACAAAAATTCTGGAAATCTCAAGATCACAGTTAAATGGAACAAACATTCCTGGTAAGAAATTTCCAAAAAATTTTTTATGCTCTTCCAGTCACCACTGGTAATTTACAAAAGTGCAAACCAGAATTTCTAGTTGAATGGAAAACACCCCATCGTAGATGTGTCAGTTTCCATACACTATGACAGAAAATGTGTCACTGATGTGATCAAGATACAGTCGACCTGTATATAACAGCCACCCTCGGGACTTGAGGAACTGCCTGGCCACTTACAGGATCACTAAAAATACTCTCTGGGCATGGTCTTATTTGAATTTTAACAGCATAATTATCTTCAAAAACACTTCATGCAAGGAAACAGTAGGACAATCAACACTCTTTCAAGCAATCAATAATTTAACGAGGTTCAATGTCAACTTGTAAATTATCAGTATAATAATATGTAACACTGTGTAACAGGTGCAATCGTTCTCCTCCATTCCTCTACGGTATACAATACTGTTACTATTTCTACGACTTACAGTTCAAAACAATTTTTTCGTAGTTGTTGCGTTCAATTTCATAGTTTTTACGTCAAGCCCTAGGATTTCACGGTGACGATCATTTCTGGGACCATGTTGTTTCCATGATTCAGAAATAACCGAACCAAACAGTGTTTGCCATGTATGGGGCACTGATCATTTAAATGAGGACACAGTAAATGTACCAGCCCACCAATGCAGAGGAAGTACACAGGCATCAGAGGTCAACCGAAACTGGGGTTTCCAAAGGGCAAATTCAGTTTCTCCATCGAAGCGGCTGTTCCCACTGGATCTTGCTCGTGCATCATTTCTCTGAGTTTCCATCTCTGAACTCGTATTCCCCTGCTATGTACACACGTAACATCCGGGTTTGACCAATTCCAGGAGTGACCTTCTAGTTAGAGTTTTTGTCAATATTCTGAGAAGTTCTGCTATTCTGACCCAAGGAAAATGCAACTCACCATATTCTCAAAATAGACTTGAAGTCTTGTCAAGTGTGTGGACAGCTCATCCATGTTCCTATGAAAATTTGCCTTTTCTAAAATCACGATCCGAACTGATGAGTTCGGAAGCTGTCTCTCCTCGTCTCTCTCTCAAAACAAAATCAGTTTCCCCAGCCTCTGAAAGCCTTTCGTGTAACATTTCTATTCTGTCTATGTCCCCAGCAGATCAACTGAATACATAAATAAATTGTTCTGCTTCAGTAAGTAGTGTTTTTGTCCGTTCAAAAAATGATACGAGTCAATTCACTGATCCAGTAATGCCACCTAGAGCCGCCATTTTGCGTTCATCATTGGCCGCGAGAGATCTGGTTAAAAATCTGCATATAAAGCGAGTGGTGCATCATACCATACTGGATGAAAGTTTGGAATACTCAATATGTAAGTGTATTTGGGCATGGTTATATGACAATGACCAGAGAGAATATAAAGTAAGTTGAGCATATTTATTTGGAATTTGGCATGGTTATATGGCAATGACCATACAGGATATAAGCAAGTTGAGCATGTTTATTTGGATTTTGGCATGGTTATATGACAATGACCATAACAAAATTAATATAAAATATGTCAAGTTTAGTAGGAGTTAAGCAGGTATAAGGAAAGTTCGTAATAATGTCCAATACGGTGCCCCATAGCCATGGGCATCTGCAACCTTGCCAATCAAAATTCATTTGACAAAAGTTTCTTCTTCTGCCCTACTTTCCAACAATTACTAGTTCCTTTGATTAAAGCATTCCAATTATATATGAAACAAAACATTGTTTTATGTCACCCATTCACCATCTTATATCAATCCTAAAGTGCATTGCACAGTCTGTGCAATACATGTTAGGATGGATTTATTAATATGATAGAGGAATGTATGGCGTTCCGTTACGGACAAAATCTTCAAAACGCGTTCATACAATACTAAACGCGCACAAATAAAGCGAAACTCGTTAAATCAATATCAAGACAGCAAAAAATAAATCGAACTGAACGTACCGTACAAAAATATATAAATCGAACTTTCAAGAGCTGGTCAGCGGTTAGCAAAAATGGGCAGGTAGAAACTTCATATATGGCAATTATCATGGGCTTAGGACCTTCCTGTCACTAGCGTGACGCAGAGCGTGATGTGTTGTTTTGAGCTGATAAAATGTCGGTGAGAAACCAGGTCACCGATTACGAATTGGGAGAATTCTTTCGTTCTTTGCAGGACTTATTAGTGCTTTCACTTGACGCAAACTTGTCCTTTGACTCTGCTGAATTCCTTTCACGACGCCTGGACGGTTTCGAAAGAACTCTGAGCGTTTTGTCTTCAAGACTACGCATTTCGTATCGGTTCGAAGTACATTACTACTTTCTGACCTCGACACTCTCTTATTTATTGTCAGTCAACAAAGGCAACATTGAAAGTGAGGAGTGATCATCGCAGTAAATTATATACTTCACATCACTTCACTGCACGGGAAAATATGAACTCAATAAATTGACCTCGCTCCCAATGTGTGGCTTCATAGCTCAGTTGGTAGAGCATCGCACCGGTATCGGGGAGGTCATGGGTTTGAATCCCGTTGAAGCACTGATTTTTTCTTGGCTTCTTCTTTCCAATTGTTTAAATTGGAAATTTACTGCGATGATCACTCCTCACTTTCAATGTTGCCTTTGTTGACTGACAATAAATAAGAGTGTCGAGTTCAGAGTTCTTTCGAAACTGTCCAGGCCTCGTGAAAGGAATTCAGCAGAGTCAAACAACAAGTTTGCGTCAAGTGAAAGCACTAATAAGTCCTGCAAAGAATGAAAGAATTCTCCCAATTTGTAATCGGTGACCTGGTTTCTCACCGACATTTTATCAGCTCAAAACAACACATCACGCTCTGCGTCACGCTAGTGACAGGAAGGTCCTAAGCCCATAATAATTGCCATATATGAAGTTTCTACCTGCCCATTTTTGCTAACTGCTGACCAGCTATTGAAAGTTCGATTCATATATTTTTGTACGGTACGTTCGATTTACATGTATCCGGTTGGATTGATATTTCTTCGGTTCGATTTATACTTGTGTAAGTTTGATTTATTTGTACGGTTGGAATGATATTTGTGTAAGTTCGATTTATTTTTGCACGGCTGAATTGATATTTGTACGGTTGGATTGATATTTTGTGTAAGTTCGATTTATATGTATGCGGTTCGATTTCTTTTTCTACAGTTCGATTTATTTTTTGCTGTCTTGATATTGATTTAACGAGTTTCGCTTTATTTGTGCGCGTTTAGTATTGTATGAACGCGTTTTGAAGATTTTGTCCGTAACGGAACGCCATAGAGTACATAAGCTTATATATACAGCACTTGTGAGAAAGGTTGGCCAAAAGAAGTGTATAAGCATATGCGACAATGCCGAAAGGTAGTTTGGGACATACATTTGTATTCAGTAAATTTTGTTAAACACCTAGAATTGGCGATGCCACAAACACAGAGCGGCCACTCCATGCATGCAGACTTACATTCAATATTACCGACCATGACGTCACTACAACTTTGCATTAAAAATGTCATAAAGACCACTATCCATAATACCTTTCGGCACTGTTGTGTTTGCTTTGATGCTTGTCAGTTGGAGAACTCTTCTCGAAACAGTCATATAGAGTTTGTTTCATTTCTTTCTCTATTCTCTAATACTACCGGTGTATCATTTTCCTTTCTTTTTCTTTTATTTTCATCCAAATCAAGCATGGAATTTTGTCAAAAAGATTTTCGTTGCCATTATCGTTCCTACAATCACTGGACATGGAACTGAAAAAGTGTTACTAATGAAATTTGAAATCCTGGGCTTGTACATTCTGAATGCCGGTTAATACAGGTACAAACAACAAAGAAAGACAAACATACATGTAGAACTGGGTGGCTATGGCCACTTAACAGAGGTGACCACCTAATACAGGTAACAAATACAGTGTTTGTATGTCTTGAGCAACAAACTGAGACTTTGAAAACTGGCCACTTAAATTAATAGATCATAGGAGCTTAATACAGGGCCATTATATACAGGTACAAGGGTGTTTAAGAATGGGATCTGGCCATTGTGTTATGTGGGAAGGGTATAATTTGGATATTTTCTAGAACTACTGCCCTGGGCACCAAAGCGTTTTTTTTTTTTCGTGGCGAAGCTGTGATTGAGATCTTTGCTGCTCACTAAGCTTCTCTAAGCTTCACAAAGCTTCGCTAAGAAAGAAAAACCCTCTGGCGTTTAGGATATGGAACTACAGGACATCTCACCACAGGCAATATGAAAATGTTCAGTTTGATTGTTTTTAAGTTAGTAAATAAAGATAACATACAGAATCTTTGTAAAGCCATAGCTGTGAAAAATGGACAAAGATGAAAAGGCTTAGCCAATTGATGAGGGTAACAAACCAGCTGAAGGCGGGGTACCAATCACGTCACACTGAATTTTTTCCATTTAACCATGTTTTCAAGATAACTTTTTAACCATCACAAGTCAGGCAAAAAGAAGTGAGTATGCCATGGCCTTGTCCAGGAGCTCTCGATCAGTAGTTAGGGAGAACAGAGGGCTAGCAAGAGCATTGGATTGTGGGCTATGCTAGGTTATTGCACTTTGGGGAAGAAGAGGGTCGTGCAGGGGTATTTTCATAATGTGCAATCAGCTGATTGTATTTTCATGAACGTGAACTCAGAAAATTATTGTTCATGATCCGTGAACTGAAGGTATTCGTGATTTATTACTCAATCGTACTTGATCTGAGAAGCAGGTGCTCCGTTTAAGTCTTTCTTAGACCACACAATTTGCTTGACTTAGCATTTTCACTATTATTTTTTCTCCAAACACTCTTTCTGTACTGTTCAAATAAGTTATTAAATGAGTATCTTACTTGCTTATTTTCGTGATTCAGAATATGAAATACCGTCACTTTCCTCGAATAATAGCCAGGGGCGATTATTTCTATTTTCGCACCAAAAGGGGGCGATTATTCGAGGGAGGTGATTATTTCAAATCTTTCTCACAGGAGGTCGTGCCCTGTATATTTTGGTTTGTTATATCAAGCAATAAAGGAAAAAGTGAAATACCGGAACATAACCATAGATAAAAACTGTTAAAAAAAACCGGTGCTTTTGTAATCATTCAGTTGTGAACAATAAAATGAAAGTTTGTTTGTTACCAAGATAGGCAATTTTTAACTTGAGAGGGAGAGATAATAACGAGAAAGAGAAAATGGCGAGGGAGGGGGGGGGGGCGATTATTCGAGGAGGCGATTATTTTAATATTTCGGTCAAAGGGGAGCGATTATTCGAGGGAGGGCGATTAATCGAGGGACCGCTATTATTCGACGAAATACGGTATTTATATCCGTGACCTCTGATCTTTAATTTATTTTCGTTCGTGAACCGTGCCACAACCCACGAAGGAGGGAGTACGTGCAAAGGCAAAATTTGGCGCAAATTAACCCCTGACGCGTTTTAACTTTTCTTCCTGTATATTCCACGCACAATTGTCTCGCAAGTTTGTGAATTTAACTGGAAAAATAGCGAAACCACATGCTGAACATTTCACGGTCCCTTTAATTAAGCTTACCTTTTCGATTAAATCCTTGCATTTCTCTGGAGTCAAGGCACGCCGTTGCTCGTGTGGTTTCGTCTCTGCGCGAAGCCAAATGTGATCACTCATGACTTAGCAAACTCTTGATGAACCGTTGTTACAAAGGTGACAAAAACTGATTACCAGCAATGACGAGAAAGAGAAATGAAGTTAATTTGCGTACTCTCCCCAGTCCACCGCGATGACGAGAAAGAGAAATGAAGTTAATTTGCGTACTCTCCCCAGTCCACCGCGAGTGACAGTATCCTCGCCCTGCGCTTTTCTTCGCACTCGTGCATCGCGTTTTCCTTGTTTGTGCTGTGCTTCGACCCCCGGAGGGGGGTACTTACCAAAGTTTAATACGGGAGGCTCCGCCCCGAGGTCCAACCCCTTACCCTTTTATATACCATTTCGGCAGAAAAGGTACCCCTTTTATATACCTTTTATTTAAAAAAAGGTACCCCTTTCACATACCTACTTTAGGAAGTCTTAGAACCAAAGAACACTTCGCGAAAGGCACCCGCGAAGGTAGAACTGAGTAATCTAGAGACATGAAGAAATGTAGAATATTATGTACCAGTCAAATCGAAGCTTGAACATTCCCCCCCCCCCCCCCACCCAGGCATACCCCGGGCATTTGACGCCTCTTCCTGCCGGGAGGGATGGCATTTGATCACCACTCATAGGAGGTGGGGAATTTGATCGCTAGCTTCGATTTCATGTTACGAGTCGCGCTGATTCCACGTGGGTCGATGAATCGTGGCGGAGACAAACTTTGATGAATTCACAGGAAAAGACTGCGTATTAGTGGCGGATTGGTTGAAAACCAATGGCCTACACAAGCTGTGTTCCGTATTTGAAGGTGTTTAAGAACGATTTATATCTATAATATGTAAATATGTGTTGGCTAATAAACCACGTTAACATGCACAGCTTCAGAAGCATAATAGAAGCTACGAAAATGTTGAAACAGTAATCTGGTAATTTTCCCGGGGGTGGGGCATTTGAACAGCTTTTGGGCCTGGTGAGGGGGGAATTTGAACAGAAATTTTCCAAAAATTCAAATGCCCGGGGGTTGCCCGGGGGGATGTTCAAGCTTTGATTTGACTGGTACATTACTATTACTATTCTTTCTTCAGAGCTTCAGTTGTTGAAGCTTTATGGCTTCAATTGGCTAGATACCAGAAGCCTCCAACTGAAGGACTACAAAACCTCATTGCCTTAAATTTTTCTTAGCCAATCAGCGGGAAATCCGTGCTGGACTAAATGCCACGTTGCTTGCATTTCCTTAGAATCAGTATATAACCAAAATACCTTACATGTTAGGGACCGGTCATTATTTATCGCCTGGGGTCGGAGACCTTTTTTTCGAGGGGGAGGGAGTGGATCATTTGATTTTTAGGTTACAGAAGGGGAGGATCAGCCATAATTGAGAGTCTTAAAGGAGGAACCACTAGACTTCACACGCCACGCCGATACAGAGTTGGTGGACGGCAATATGGCATTCTAAAAAGTACCCTTGCAGTTTCCAAGCATTTGGGATGGTTAGATTGCTGGTATACCACACGGCTCTCTCAAGAGAACGGCGGAATTTCATTAAAGTCATCGCGTGAGATTGAGGTTGCCCTCAGTATCCGAGCCAGCGGCTCATGTATAAAACGCATGACTAAAATAAAAGAGATAAAATAAATAAAATAGCAACAATAAGAAGAATTAAATAAAAGTTATATACATGGAATTGTTAACAATTAACATGCTAGGCAACTATCCAACAAGCTAGATAATAATATAGATAGAACCCTGCGTGCGCTCTGATTGATCAAAAACCCAAGTTTTATAATAAATTTAGTTAAAAAACACGGTTAAAAAATCGTGTTTCTATACCCCTGAGATCTCAAAATCATCGTCATCATCATCCTCATTACAGCACATGGGGGTATGTGAGGCCGCACACCAACTCTTTCCACCTTGCAGTCTTTCGCCAAACGAAAGTTTGCGTCCACGAGGTAAAGCCAAGGCTCCGCCATTCACTCTCAACTGTTGGACGCCAAGTTGTCGTGGGTCTACCTTTTCTTCTCCCACCGTCAGGGCGCATATTAAAGACACCTTAAAATTGTTGATATTCTCAAGCCTTAGAACATGACCTAACCATCTCCAGCGCCTATCTGCGATCATGTCTGTCAGCAACAGGCATCATCCCAGCTTTCTTGTATAGATCTTTGTTTGTAATCTTTTCTGGCCAAGAGATTCGAAAAATTTCCCTAAGCACCCTCTCTTGAATGTATCCAACAGGCAGGCGTCATTTTCAGACCAAACCGACACGAGATTCTAAATCACCATGGATCAGTAACCACTATTCTAAAAAAAAAGCGGATGAATTTTAGAGACCGCCCCAAAAGAAAGGCTATTGAGTCAAAGGATCCATTTATTTCGAACCCAATTCGAATGATTAAAAATCAAGTAAATTATGAAATTAATAGCGCTAAAAAGAGCTTATTATGAAAATTGCTGTGGGGATCAAAGGAAACACGGGAAACAATCAATTAAATGAACTTACCTCACGAAAGTCCAACAAAACTGTTACTAATGAGATGGAATATAATTGGGTAAATTTTCAAACAGATATAGCAGAAATGCTAAATTAATTTTTCACAGAAAATGGGCCAAATCTTAGTAGAGACGTGACAGAAGTTGATAAATCGTTTGAAGAATTTCTTACTGAAATTGATAAAAATCTTGTTTTCGTAACAGACGAAGAACAACACCAACACATGTTTTAGCACTACTATCAAAGCTTTCTAAGTCAAAGGCAACTGGCCGGTTAGATAATATTTCAGAAAACGTCTGAGGGAATGCTCTGATTTACTGGCGGAATCTCTAACTCATATTTTTAATCAATCCCTAATGACTGGTATCTTTCCTGGACCGACGAATTATCGACCAATATCAGTAATTCCAGTCGTGGCCAAAGTCTTTGAACGGATGACCCAAGAACAGCTATACCATCGTCTAACTAATTGCTGGTTTTCAGTGTCACGCCATTCAAAATAGATCAAAATAAAAAATCAAAACCGTTCAATAGATTAAGTCCAGAATCTGGAAATAGAAAGAAGGTACATATGCAAAGACTCTCGCCAAGATTCAGGTCACAGCAATTTTTCTCATGGAAGATATGCGAAGAAACGTTTTCCCCAAATTTATTGCCCCCGCAGGGTTTTTGGCCCCAGAGGGCCAAAAACCCGAGGAGGCACCTTAGGACTCCCCGCGTAATAGAGAGAGAAGAAGAGAGAATGTAGGTATTTCCGGTATATAGCCGCAAAAAATCTCGATTTGATCGCTTGCACGCCCGCAAGGGATCGACGTTTTTCCCGCAAACGCTCATGGGAGGCCAGCAAAGGGACACGGGCGCGAGGACTTGCGGGATCGGCGTCTTTGCCACGAGCTTTGTCCTTGGTTTAGATCTCGAGTTCAAGCGTCCCTGAAAAGCGTTTGTATTTGCCGGCCTCCATTACTATTTCAGCTCGATTAAATTAGCTCGCTTCGAAATGGCCGAGATTATGATCTAAAACAAATTGAAAACGCTTTCAGAGATCCTGAAGATGGATTTTGGGGGAAAAACAGCTCAGAGAGTCCTGAAGTATACTAGATCGAAATTCGAGGCCAGTGTGGTTCATTTGCGACTAAATAGCTAAATCAGTATAGTACCTTCCGATCGTCAGAATTACCCAAGGATAACAATAAGGTGACAGGCCTGCGCGACTCCCATTCACGTGTAGTAGCCGCTTAGGAAGTTTTGCTCCTTTTGTATGGTACGATCGGAGGATCTTTGAATATTTCGCTAAGCACTAATCCTGTGTTTTCAGGGAGACATTTCGTCAGAGTAAAGCCGTTAGAGGTCATATTTCTGTGTGGCTTCCGCTGTTATCCGCTTGTAATTTGAAGAGTTTGACACCTGTTTTTTTTTGCCAGTTTTTTTCTCTTGATATTGCAAGATATGTTTTAGGTTCTCTCAAATGTTAGCTCTGGAGGAATAAAGTTTGAAATATTCCTTTGGCATCTCGTTTATTTGGATGGCTTATTTTCACTGAGTAATCTTACGGCAGGGATCCAAATGTAAATGTTTTGCGGCGTTTTCATTGAGGACAAAAAGCTTGACTCTAATTTGCATATATGGCGACTGTAACGCGATACTTTTGTTTACATTTCACCTCTGTTGTGCTTTCGAGATTCGTTTGCTCGTACACTCTTTTCTTTTCTAAGGATGTTATTTTTCCGGCCCAGACTGAATATTCTTATTTTTCTGCCGATTTTAGGCTGAAAATATTCTTGTATTATTCTTACAGTATAGCTTATGGCATTTTCGTTTTATTTAGAATTTATTAGGCTATCAAGTACAAGTGTTTGGTTTCTGGATCTGGATCGCGTTCAGCACATTGTGCATGTGCTCTGGACACCACTTTTCGTAGCGAGGCCAAGATGTCACATCAAAATATATTCTTATATAAAAAAGAGTTCATATCAAGACAATTGTTTTTTTTAGTATCCGACTAGAACAATAACGTTCAATATTTTTGTTTCAATGAGCAGAAATAAAAGAAAGCGGGGGCAGCTTTAGTGATAACTATTACTAGTAGAGATTTGTATGGATGTACATGTGCCCATGTACATGGGCACCAACATGGCGGCCGGAAACCAGCAGAAACATCTGTCACTGAGTTTTGTACGAAGGAGTGAATTTATCTCTCGAATAAGTCAAAAACGTAACAATAGTACTTTATTCTAATACAAGAACTGTTCAGATAGCCGAAGTCCCCTTTTAAACTAACATAACAGCTCTCTCGCCCGTCATGTAAATGTCACGTCACGCAAAAGCTTAAAAACATCACTAAACCAAGAACCCATTCGGAGTGAAAATATGTATGAATATTAGTTTTTAGCTGCTCTTATACAGCATGAAAGTAAAATTTCAGGAGGATCAATATTTCTGAAGTTTGAATTTAGTGACGTCATGTGAAAACCAGCAATAAGAACTTTCTCTCGTATCATTAATCTGGTTTTCGTTGCTCCTGGTTTACACCTGCGATTTTGGATTTGCAACTTAACACGACAAAAATTGCATCGAGTTGCCGCGATAAAAATCGCCTGTGTAAACGGGCCTTAAAGTAAAGACGTATGCACTGTCCCAGTTGCAAGGCAGCGTTCACGAAGGCCTGACCATGTCTTCACTACTTCTGGCTAGCCGGTTCACTTATCCGTTGATCATTTGATTCTCTGCAATACAGATTAACCTATATTAGGAAAACTAGGAGAAAAACGTTCGCCTCATAGCTATATATAAGCAGACCTCGCGAAACAGTTAATGAGGCTCGAAAGGGTTTTTCGTTGCTGCAGTGTTTGTGAAACGATGGATGATTACAAAGAAGGATATCAAATGGTGTGGGCAAACTATATGTCTCCTTGCAAATCTATTGCTGGGCTATACTTTTAGGGTACTTGTGACGTCATATCAGTTACCATGATAACGCACAAAGTGTACAAAAACGTCTACTAAATTTACGTTTTTGTAAATTATCTGAAAAACTAATTTGGTGACCTACCATTTTTATTTCTTTGTTCGAAAGTTCCTAAATTCTTTAACTTTTCAGAGAGTATGGAGAAAAGTTATCTAGTAGAATTAAATATATTTAAAGAAAATGCGATTTATGGTTTACAGAAAATTCTACTAGATAAGTGCCTTCGTGAATGGTGCGTGCATGCAAAAAATCAAGATAGGTCACCGAGCAAAATTACGAGCTAGAAAGAAATATTTTCTGCAGATTTTATTTCCGGTTCGCGCGATTTTATACAAGATTTAACTCAAGTTCCGGTCTGCTAGTTTTGATTCACTCAGCTGACGCGTGTGTTTGAGCGCACGCGTGCAGTTAACATCCCTTTCGAACCTCTTTTAAAAGGTGGCTCAAAACAGTTTCCGGCACATTCAAAGACTTAGATTTTGATGTGTCATTATAACCACTCTTTATCAATTGATGCTACAATCATGGTACCAAAAGACTACCCAATCATTGGTGAACACGTTGGTATTATTTTCGTGACACAATAGGTTACCATAGCAACACTATGACCTACTAAAAACACCCTTAATTTCAGCTTTAAGCGCTAATATTTCAAAAACGGCACGGTGAATTTTTTTCTTATTATAGAATTTTGATAATTTTCGAAAATTTAAGGTGGCTCTGAACACCACCTACAGAATTTTTTAAAACTTTGCCAAAAGTTGCACCTAATCATGCTTATCAAATGTTGATAATATAAAAAAATTTCACCATGCCGTTTTTGAAATATAGGCGCTTAAAGCTGATATTAAGGGTGTTTTTAGCAGGTCATAGTGTTGCTATGGTAACCTATTGTGTCACGAAAATAATACCAACGTGTTCACCAATGATTGGGCAGTTTTTTGATACCACGATTGTGGCATCAACTGATAAAGAGTGGTTATAATGACACATCAAAATCTATGTCTTGGAAAGTGCTGGAAACTGTTTTGAGCCAGTTATAGCGCGAGAGTAATTCTCGCGCGAAAGTCTCGCGCGTGTACTCAAGTTCACTGTGACGTCAACAACCGCAGCTGTGTTTCCACGGTGTTTCCAAAGTTGCACAAATGGACCGGGGAGATCAAGGGATTGCGGCGCTTGCAAAATCGTTGACAACAAGACTGTTGGGTACAGTGGCGGTAATTTTCAGTGGCAGACAAAACAAAGCAGACGAAGAAACAGACTTCCTCTTAGGGAAACTCGCGCGAAACAACAGCGCTGTCTTTCCATACCTCACAGACCTGACAGACATGACTCTGCGAGAGCTGACAGAAATAAAAACTCGCAAAGGTTTTATGCTTAAGGATGGACTGCGCCGTGCAATTCTTAACAAAGACAAGGCAGGAATCATTGCTGGGGACGAAGAATGCTATGTTTTATTTCAAAGCGTGTTCGATCCGCTAATAAAAGAAATTCACGAGATTAGCACGCATCATTTGCCAATCTCGAGCCTTAAACCAGACGCCCTGGACAGAACTGTATTTGATGGACAGTGCGTGCTCTCCTGCAGAATCCGCGTTCTCAGGTCCTTGAAAGGTTTTCCATTCTCTTGGTTTTGTACCACTGAAGAAAGATTATCCATTCAGATGATCGTGGTTGACATTTTGGAAAAGCTACAAGGTGCGTTTACACTGCGGTTAAAATCACAGTGCGTTCACACTAGGTTGAAACATTTGTTTTAGTCCGATCAAGAACGAAAAATGCTCTATTCATCGGACGTTACCTTGCGCCAATTGTCATCTTCAGACAGAGCAAATAGTTTTGTCAAAATAGACTATTATAGCAGAGAATACCAAAATGTAACAGTAATTCCGAGCTTTTTTTTGGTTTAACAATAACGCGTATTTGGAAACGAAAAACTTACTTGAACAATGCAATTTCAAACAAATTCCGTAAGATGACCAAGTCATTCTCTTACGACGTATAGGCATATTTTTAGTAACACTCTTGGACGCGTTCTAGTACAAGCTTTCTTATATTTTACGACCAAGAAGAAGGGATCCTCAGTAAGAAGTTCAGATCGTGGTTGAAACAGATCAACTGAGGACTTAGACTCACTGGATAAGTTGTCGACACACGAGTCCTCTTTACAAGTTGTACTGAGTTTTTTTATGGCTATACGAGAGTCATTTCTACATTGATCTCATGAGCTTCGGTATTTTAAGGAAGGTTAAAGTGTCTATACCGCCAAAAACTTATTTTAGGTTTTCATCATCTCTATAACATCTAAAAATGTCTTCAAACCCAAAAAAGTGAATTCCGATACTTTTTGCCATAAAATCAAGCTTTAAGTTTCCCGCCTTGGCCACGCCCAATGAAGATGACCGCGTAATGTTAGATTGGTGACGAATGACGTCACTTCAGGAATATCTCGAAGCTTTATGCTTTTATTTTGCTTGCTTGACGACCGCATTGCTTCGCAAACTTCGATTTGTTTGTTTTTTGGCGAGGAAAACTCCTCACCACTACTGAAACAACAATTACCTAAACTAGAAGGATCTCGTGATTCCTGACTTGACGTCACGACCCATTCAGAAACCCAGGCTCTTTTCTGCACTGACTCACGGTCAACTTCATTGGGCGTGGCTGAAGAGGGAACTTTAAGGCGATATATTAGGGCGTTAAAATCTCAGAATCCAATTTTTTTCTTAGAATACCTTTTTACACAGTATAGAGCTACCATAACTATAAAAACCCCGTTGGCGATATAGACACTTTAACTATGATTTTCATTTGAGTGTCGAAAAGTAATTGATTGGCATCACTTTGCTACACGATAGCCCGATTGGCTTAAAAAACTCGCGCCACTTTCTCTTCCAAACGGAAGTAAAATCAAACTTGTAACCATGCACGTGTTTTCCCGCGCTATGGGTCAGTCGCTACTCGTCATACGTAATCATGACTTCGAACTTTGATTGGTTCATTGTATTTTATGTGTCCTTTGTAATTAGCTAAAGTGATTACTTTGGCTTTGGTTTAACGACGCTCAATTGCAAACTGCTCTAATCTTGAAAGTGTTGCGTTTTGATTTTCCCTAACAGGTGATCTCTACGGTGAATTCATTTCCGTAAATCAGCTACCAGACAAGAATCTTAACAAAATGTTACAGAACCATCACATATTCTTGAAACAGAAATGTTCTTTGAACCAAACTTGGAAGGAAGGGAGAGGAATATGGCACGACCGAACAAATAATCTGTTAATTTTAATAAATGAAGAAGAGCACATCAAGATTATTTCTCACCAGTTTGGAGATGACTTGTTCCACGTGTTTGAGAAACTAGGTGCATTGCTTCTTGAAATTGAAAGTCTGCTGATGAGGAATGGGTACGAGTTCATGCGCAATGTTAACTATGGTTAC
>JAHPZR010003682.1:22500-47500 GCA_019787425.1 Platygyra sinensis | reverse complement strand
TATCGATGGGCAAATCGTCTGGGAAAAATCGCCTTTCCAGACAGCCAAATATCAGACGATTTGTTCGTCTGAGACAATTTGTCCTTTCAGACGATTTGTTCGTCCTCTAGTGTGAAAGGCTGCCAATGTCCCATCGTCTGTAAAATGCTGCAATGAGATGTATGTGATACAATGATGGTGTGCGTTGTAAAGTATAGTATGGCGTGGTCAAGTTTCGAGATATTTTCTCCAAATCAATCCTATTTTTAACGATTTTATGTTAGGTGGATCTCATTCAGCACATCGTCAAAGGTGTGAATCATCTCACTCAAATGGAAGAACTGCTAGCCAACCATCAAAACATCGACTCCTTTATCGCCAAGATCATTAAAAAGACCCAAAATACAAAGAATGAGAGAAATGACTGACTTTTCCTTCGTAACATCAGCTTCAGTTCGACCAGTCCAGGAAAACTAGAGTTGTACACTGGATGATGACTGCTATTGGCTGTTATCATCAATCCGCTTGACAAAACGCGTGGAATTTCTTTCTAGTCTGAAGGCGCCATGTCATATGATATCCATCAACAAATGTCATTCAAACTTTGAAAGGAATTAACACTAATCACCACCACCATTATCTTCATCCTCTCCTCGTCATCATCGTCATCATTATCATCATCATCATCATCATCATCATCAACAACACAACGGTGGTTTGAAAGTGGAGATCAACACCCAAAGTTAGGGGACCGTTCTCTTAGAATATCGTAAAATTGTTGTGGTCACGAAACAAACAGAAATAAAGATGTTTCATGGCAAAAAACATATTTTTCTATGTAAAACGTCTAACACGTTTATTGTGGATGATAGTGAAAGGATTAACAGATTATCTGCTATCTTTGGCTTTTGTATATCTCGTGGCAACCTCGCTCCGGGGGGATGGTGAGATGAGAGACTCTGGAAACGAGTTTGATCTAGTGGCGCATGATGACTCGCCGGTAGCCCGGGGGGGCTACTCCCTATATTGGCCTATACGGGGAGGCTCCGCCCGAAAGGGGTACCTTTTTCAGGTTTCAGGTATATAAAAGGGTAGGGATTTCACAAGCTGAAGTATATAAAAGGGTAGGGAAATCGGTGATTTAGGTATTTAAGAGGGCCTTTAATTACAATATTTCAAATAGACGCCCCTTATGGCTGTATCAGTTTATTTATTAAAGACTACATGAAAATGAGAACAAGACTTCCTAAATTAGGTATGTGAAAGGGGTACCTTTCTTCAATAAAAGGTATATAAAAGAGGTACCTTTTCTGCCAAAATAGTATATAAAAGGGTAAGGGGTTGGACCTCGGGGCGGAGCCTCCCCGTATTAAAATTTGTTAAGTACCCCCCCCCCCGGGGCCAGTAGTCTCTTTGAGTAAATACGATATGAATGATAAACTAAGGAAGGTTCCAGAAAATACGATATGAATGATAAACTAAGGAAGGTTCCAGAAAATGCGCTAGAAAGTACAACTTGAAAGGAATTGAAAAACTGAGACGAATTACAGACGACGAACTTGAAAAAATCGCACAGGTCGAGAGCAAAAATGTACCGAGCAGCTTTCTTTGTATTCCTAGCATTGCTTGCGGGCTCTGGTAATAATGCAGGCTCCCGGGGGGGGTACTTGGGTCAATTTTTGCTGGGTATGTGCCGCTGGCCTCTCAGAACCCCTACCCCATTATAGTCTATTCTGTGACCAATTACAGACCCCATCTTAGTCACTTTTTGGGCAAATGTAATTTTCGCGATCCCAACTTAGTCACTTTCTGATAAAGCCTTTTAAGTAGGTCACCCTAAAACGAATTGACACGTTTGTTAAATTGAATGTAGAACACTCTACTTTTCACCTACAACACAAACATCCTGGTACATATGCTAACCGTAAGTATTTACAAACATACCGCCATCTTTGGTTGAAATGCGAACATTCTTCTTTAACGAGAACGTCATAATAGTTTCTTACATGAAAACCGTAAATTACGATTTATAACTTATAGATCAGAAGATTCAAACCTCCCAATAAAAATATTGGCAAGACCGTTTTATATCGGTGTAAATGTCACGTTGAAAGCTAACAAGTCCCAAGCGAAAGAGATCAATCGCTTGCTAATCCAAAAGAAGATCCAAGTTGTGTTAACTTTGATGGACGATAACAACGCAGAATAGCCGGAAAATAAATGCCGTATCACAGATGTTTTGTTGGACTTTGTTCTGGACCCAGGCGTTCTGTACTATTGTGCAAGTTGTTAATGTTTAAGTTGTGATGTCATGAACAGAATTCAATGCGAGCCGACTGTTAGATATAAAAACAACAGCACGAACCATTTTTAACCGAGAATCTTCTTATTTTCAAATTCCTGCTTACCAGAATTTTGTTATCCCAGAAATCCCGAAAATGTGCGACCCCATTCTAGTAACTCTTCTAAAAATGTAACCCCATTATAGTCAATCCAGTCGTGAAAAAGCGACCCCATCCAGCGGCACATCCCCATTAGCCCCTTATAAGGGAGTACCCCCCCCCGGGTGCAGGCTGCAGTGTCAGTGCAAAGGTGGAAAGAATGGCTGATCTATTTATACTTAAGCAAGCATGAATTCATTTCACTCCTCGAGTCCTGCTGAGAGGCTCTCTTGCTAATCTACTTAGTGGTTTGCTTATAAATATGCAATATGTGAAGAGATTTTGTGAAAGAATTGTGTCTTCTCTTACCGAAATTTCTTGTGTACCACGGGGAATTACAGGGTTCGGAAATTTTCTTAACGTTACTTTTGAGGGTAAAAAGATTGGTTCTACACGAGAACATTACACCAGCTTCCCATTAGTGACGAGAAAATGTTGCCATTTACTGGGAAAATCGATAAAGGACATAAAGCATATTTAGTTCGTGACTTTCTTGTTTACCTGAACGATGAAATTCTAGCCTGCAATGCAGGCTAATGAAATTCCCGCCATTTTTCCGAAACTGGGAGCCTGGCGCACAGTCAAAACTCGCACATGCTTATTACGTTTTTCCGCTCTGAACCGTCACAGCTATTACACTCGTACCTAGAACACTCACCGCCAGGAGAGGGAAGAGATCAATACCCTCCCCCACCCCCACTTTTTCAGAGAAATTATAAGAGTATAAGGGATTATTTTCTCTTGGCTTTATGCAAAACACCCAGAACAAAGAAACGCTTACATTGTTCTGTAGGATGTCTAAATTTTGAAATACGGAAGACTTACCAGGCTGCGCTCATCAAAAAGAAGAAAAAGTTAGAAAAACGAACCGAAAAGGCTCGATACTCAGTCGATACGAACCTCACGCTAATGAGAGAATGTCTGACATACTGGAATCTAAATTAAGAATGTTTATAGCTTTCCTAAAAGAGTCAAAAGCAGATGATTTATGACCGTTACTGGATTCAAACAACATCGTCTGATCATAAATACTCAGTTTGAAAAGGCATATATCAGATACCCGGCTTCAGGCACAGCTTGTGGCAGCTAGACTTCATCAACTAAGGACAAGTTGAAAATTTTTGATATGATTCATTTTTTCAATATTGTAACTGCGCCAGAGAACAGTCATTAGTAAAGGTTATAGGTCGTTATAGCTTTAGGTCCTTGGAAGGTACTTGAAGCAGAAGTGGGCGGCAGGGGAAATCACTTATGATTGCGTTGTGAAAAACAAATCAAATTCTTCAACATGTGCAGTGATTGAAAACACCCTGTGGCATATACGTAGCGAGAATAACAAGCGAGACAAAGAGCGCTTGCGAAACAATAGCAGTTAGAATATGGGGTTTTGAATGATAAGTGGTCTAAATATAACACTCCCTTTGAAAACCAACGGGGTATGAATCGAGTCAACAAGGCCACCCGCATCAAAAGAATGACATAAATAAGCAGACTATGTATTTTTTTAAACCTTGTACAGGAAGTTCTAAACAAAACAAAGCGAAATGAGCGAGATTTGGCGGCAGGTCTTATCACTGATTCTTAAAGCGTGGTTTGCAAGACGAAGGAAGGGCTTAATTTCAGTTTAAGAAAATACTGCTTGGAAACCAAAGTTGGACGTTTCTTTGTGGCAGTTTCGCCAGCTATGGACTCTCTGCCTTCAAATTCATGTTTGCTACAGAACGTTACGATCGATTCATCAACGAATTTATCTTCATCCGAGAAAATAGAGAGAGCCTTCAAAACCGTCTTCCTTGTTCTTATCGCCGTAGCAAATGTTATGGGCAACACGAGTATCTGTTTGGTTGTTCTCAAAGACAGACAACTGCGCGTAACGGTGCGGAATTACGCGGTGGCGAGTTTAGCCTTGGTAGACTTGCTCTCTGTTCAAATCATGATTTTCCAAGTTTTAACTTATTTCAACATTGGCAAAGAAGCCTTCATTTGTAGCCTTATGGGCAGGATGTTTGGTTGTCTTTTATACATCAGCATCTTGCACTTATTTACGTTAAGCCTGGATAGATATGTGGCAATATTTTACCCCTTACGCTACCGGTTCATGGTTACGTCGAGACGGGCGGCTGTTGTCTTGTTAACAATCTGGATTGTTCCAATCTTTTCTATCCTCTTCCTTCCGGCAATAAAGAAGGATCTATACGGCTATGCAAGTTTCTACGGGTGCATGGACGAAAGCTTGATAGAAATTGCAGACAAAGGGAATCATATTCACATGGGTTTTAATGTAACGTTTCTGTTCTTTCTTCCTCTTCTTGTCATGATGTGGGCTTATTGTCGCATCAGTAAAGTCGCTTGGTACCAGGCCAACCGAGTAGGTGTCGCTGTGATTTCTGCAGTCAGAGTGCCTCTGGGCGGTAGACTTCCGAGAGCAAGAGATAGAAAATGGGCTAAAACACTTGGTAAGTTAATAGCGTAAGGAATTAGAAGCTTAGAGGATTTTTTTACACATAAAATGCTATAAAATTAACAGACTGGTCTAAAACAGAACGCTGTTGATACTGGCTTATCTCGGTAAATCGCGTCATTCGCGTGATACAAGTAGTAAACAAGTGTGGCGCAAATTATATTTATCAACTATCGATCATTTAACCAATATTACGGTATCTGCCTTCACTCCAGTAGCTCACAATCATAGGAGATTATTTGTTCTGATTGCGAAAACGTACATTTATGTCGTGGGAGAGAAAAATGATGACCCTTATAATTTTTCAAAAAGATTAGAAAATGTTTCTCCATTTTCTATTGAGGTAGAGAAGCGCGCGCCATGTTACAAATACATTTTCATGACTAGCTGCGAGTTTCAAACTGAACTAGCATTAAACAAATGGATCGATCAGAATTAGTAAGAATTATTAATATATCAAGTCATCTTTGGCGATCTGAATACGCCACGAGTTTCTGACATAAGTGATCATAGCTTTTAGAGAAAACGACACAAAACATGAAAAATATCATAACTTCAAAATCAGATTGTTCTAAATCGTACGAGACGTGTATAAGAAGACAAACCATTGGAACATTGTCGGTGTATATTGAATCTATGTATGCAACTTACGGTCGATTATAACCGGTAAAGGTTTGCTTTTCGAGGGTGCAAGTTTTATGCACTCACTGGTCATAAGAGTTCTGAGTTATGATTCGATTGACCATTTCTGTTCAGTCCCAATCTTCAGGGGCACCCGACGATCAGATTAAGCAAAAAAGCCTCTGAGGGATATTTCTGGGTTCCTTGTAATGTTTAAAGAGTTGTTTTAATCAGCTAGAAAAATTTGATCTGTTCGGATTTCTTAGCTAAAGATTGAAGTGCCCGAAAATTTTAGGGAATGAACTCTTCATTTCAGAATTTGCTAGCTGAACGTTACCTTCGAAGAACTTCTCTGCAAACTTTTTTCTTACCCGAAAATGCTAGGCGACCTTTTTTAGAGCCAGAAATTACAAAAATATCCCTTCCGAAAATCTAAGGGATTGTTTTTCCCTGCATTTCTCTGGTTGCGAATCTTTTAGGTGATGTTTTAGTAAGAAATCAGTAGCTTTTTGGCAATGCATTATCCGAAAGTCTTAGAACGGGTAGACTCTCCCGAACAGATATTTCATCGAAGTTTCTCGCTGGGTGCCCCTGAATCTTGATCAAAAGACCGTAACCTATAAACATTACGTCGGTCCAACAAAAGAAGCCTTGTTTAATGTTAAGTTTTTTTTTTTAAACAGCGGTTTGTTTCAGATAAACCACTGGGTGACATTGTTTTAAATGAACTTGAACTTGAAATAAAATCTCCCGAGCGTAGTTCAGTTTTACTCTGCGAGCAGGCTCACGTTGCAACAGCGTGGACGCGTGCGCGAAATCGAACGGCGAAGCCGCGAGACGAGAAAGTGACCTCACTTTCTTGTCACCACTTCACCAGACTCCTTTCCGCCGGATCGCTTTGCTCTTCGTCACTTGAGCGCGAGACTCAAAGGTGAGCCTGCTCCCAAGCTAGTTCAGTTTAAAAAAAAAAATCAAACTCAGGTCGCGTTCACTCTACACCGGAGAAATTTGAAAACGCAGCTATAAGCCTACCCCGTCACGAAAACGCTTTTGAACGCGCTCTTCAAACCAACAGAATTTTGAAACGCTGGGTACTCGCGGCTTTCGTGTGGAAAGAAAACATCTTGAAAACGGAGCTTTTTGAAAACGGTAGCGTCATGATAATCACGTGATTTCCCTGACTCAATTTTCATCAAACACAAATCCAAAAAGAACGATGGTTGTTGCGCTTTTATATTCCTCTGGCGTACGGTAGTATGGCGGACGGGACATTCGTGTCGGGTTATCCTCTAGACTTGTGTTTCATGTGTTTAGCCATTTATGTTGAAGTTGTACGTTGTATTTAGAGCTAAGGCATGGAACAAAGATCTCAATGTCCGGTCAAAGTGAGGAATTAAACTCCACTATGTTTAGTATTAAGCTGGTATCGTCCTGAGTTTGTATGAAATTTCTACTGCGAATCTCCCACAGAGAAATCAAATTATTTAAGAGAATTACACCAAGGCTCAAAAAAAAAAAGATTTGACGCAAATATTAAACTAGTTAGAATCATTTCATCGCAAAATTTATTGATATTGACACAGCGGCAGTGTAGATGACTGGGCATAAAACAATTTAATTATTTCATATTGTAACACTAGATTTTAGATGACGTCGTAGCAGCTGGAGAGCTACTCCAGTAGAGCAATGTCGGCCCTTGAGTGTCGTTGAAGAGTCTTACTTTGGTCGAGATTTTTAATTTGACCCCCTTGAAACAAGGACCTCGACTTGAGAATCTTTACGGTTTTTACCAAATTCACAAGTTTCATTCTTCAAGAATATTTTGACCTATAGCAGGTCCTACTTGTTCAACAAACTTTAACAAAGTTTGAAACACAATGCATAGTTAACATTTTTGATGGATTTTAATGCTCGTCAAGGAGACAGCAGAAGAGGACTGGTTAAAGGAGTTACGTTATGGTTTTCGCACCTTGAAACGTTTAACCTAAATTTTTCAAGTTTCTTCTTTTGTTATTCGTGTTAATCTTCTCCATCTTTGACCATTCTTGCTTCTTTATGGTTTAATATTATCTCTTTGGTATTTTTATCTAGTAAACTTCTATTTCCAGGTTCTCTTCAGTTTATTGAACGTCATTTTCATGGCCAACATAATTCAAAGTGCGGTGACTCAGCTCCTTTAATGAAATGCTAAATCAACGTCAACACTGACTCAGCTGGATAGCTTAATGAGCACTCACTTTTATATTTCCTTTTCTTACAGCAATCGTGATTGGTGCATTTCTGAGCTGCTATCTACCCATAGTTGTGGCATCTTTAGTACACATTTACAGTGAAGAAACATCGCTTCCGTCCTTGGGAAAGGCTTTAGAGATTTTATTGTTCCTTACCTTTTTAAACACTGTTTTAAACCCCATGATTTACTCTCTTCGAAACAACGATTACAGGAAAGCTTTCAAAAGGATATTTAGGACACACACTCGAGAGTCAACTGGCGATCGTCGCTTACGTCTGAATTATGTCACACCAGAACTGGAAAGTCTAACAGTGTCCAGTCTCGTGACATCATCTCACGCCGCGAACACTTCATGAAACGGAAGAATTCTATTTTAATACAGCGAACTTTCTCAAATAAAGAAAGACACCTTCGGAGCGTCTGTAGCTGTTTATTTTAGAGAGTTGTCCGCAGTTAAGAGAATTAACTCACAGAGAAACAGATGAAATTCACCCTGGACCAGGGAAACGCACGACAACCACGTCTCCTTGACGGGAGGTGTCCGCCTTTGATTAAGAGAGTTTACTGGGAGTGTTTCCCTACGGATTTTCGAGCAAAAGAGAGACTGCTCGCAGTCTACGAAATGCAGTGGACCACGTTACAGTTTTTACATCCATCTAGTGGTGGAAGGTGAACATCACAGTTGTTTCATCATACGTATGATGACTATAGCTCTATAAAAACACTTAAATTAAACTCGAGAAAGACAACAGAGAGTGACATAACGCAATGAAAAAGGCTGTCAAGAATCACAAGTTTGTGACTGTCATGGAAACGTTTTTCTTCAGTAAATCAAGAACTTGTATAGTAATGAAATAAAAGTCAGGAGTCTGTAAATAAATCAGTTCATCGGTATGGACACTGACTGGTACTGGAATGGAGATGTTTTCCTTCGCCGGTCATTGTGACGCGAAAGAAAACGCGAGAGGCTGCTCTTAGTAAATGTAGACAAAAACTGAGTTATGCGGATGACCCTTACTGAATTTCTGTAGAGACTCGATCTAGCGCCCTTTTCCGGTCCCCTTGCAATAAGTGCGCCTTTTCTAATATGGGCGCCCCTTTTTTACCCCTTGATCCCAATTCACTTAGCTGAGCATCGCTCGTCCCCAGAGGCCGCGCTCCTTTTGGTCAGCACCAAGAATCGCGACCTCTGGAAGATACCTGACGTCTTTTTCATATAGTGGTTATCTATTGCTTGTCTTTGTCATATAGTAGTTATCTATTGTTTTTTTTTTTTCAAAAATAAACAATAGAAAAAAATACACGAAGTACCTACCCGACCTCTGGCCAGGTCCAGCGACATTCCGTTTTTGAATGGCTTTGTAAACACAATGGATTGGGACCAGAACCACTCAGATTTGTTAGACTTGACTCTGAACATGCGCAGAGTGACGGGAAGTCCGTGAATCGCGTGAATCGCACGGGGACGTGTTCTCGTCAGCCAGATTTCGCTCTTGTGTTTATCCATCCCATTTTGAGCATTTTTCCCATTCCAAGTAACCAAATCCCAGTCCCAGACACCTAAATATGCCTTTTCCAGGGCAACAACAAGCCAATCCTGTCACCCTAATAAATTTATATCAGATTACGCAAAACTTCGTTTCCAGTGTCTACTCGTCCATTCAGATTTAGGCGAAGCACGTGAAGTAGCCATTATACAATGAAAGTTCGAATCGCCAATGAACTCCCAATTGTGCCACTTAGAAGTGGAAATCTGATGGGGAAGGTTTTAGTTTCACTTGAAGACAACGTAGGGTTTAGCATGTACGAATTTCACGCAAAACCTGGTGATGAAGTGACGCTGGCGGCATTTCACCCCAATCACAATCACATTTACTATTGTACTGAAGGTATGTGGTCTTGTTAAATATGATTCAGTGTTCTAAGGCCTGGGATAACCGGACTGTTTATTTGATATACGAGTTAGTGAAATTCTTTTGGAACTTAGCGGTGTAAATGACTCAAACGTTCGGTGTGCTAATGGCGACGAAAATTACCAGTTGCCGTTATCTTGTAATCAGTTAAACGTAACGCAAACCTACTGGTCACGCAACGACTTCGTAACCAGGGTCTCTTAGCGCGGGAAGAATAGAGACCCTGGGAAGGAGGTTCATTATTGGCAGCAAATTGCTCTTAAAATCGCGGTCTAAATCAGAGAAAAAGGTAAAGAATAAACCAATGAATTGCAAACAGTAATATACCTATCAATGGTTTGCCCCAGGATGGTGGGGTGGGGAGGGTCAGGCAACCCAGGGGAAATTTGACATTTTCAGGTTTTCAAATGTCAATTCCCTACCCTTGGGTCTCCAATATAAGTCAAATTCCCACCCCTGGGGACCACAAATTGTATTTTTTGTAGACACAAAAATTATAGTGTAGAATTATTCTAAAATTATAATAAATGCAGAGAGCAATGCAGTTCAAGTGTAACACCAGTAGAAAAAGTGTAACACCGGTGCAAAAAGTGTAACACCATGCAGTACAAATTACACATCGTAATTCTGGATTATGATTTACAGAAAGACAGTGAGAAAGTTTGTAGGCCAGTGATATCATGTAAAGCAATGACAAAAATTTTGTACAGAAACTCTTAAAAAAGTTTTCCTGAATGCGAAATAAATGGCTTCAAGAAACATATTTCGGCAACCTCGTTCCCAGGGCCTTTTTCCTGGCCTTTTTCCGGCTCTGCCCCGAAGCCAGGGAAAAGGCCCTGGGAACGAGGTTGCTATTTCGGCACTTTTTCCGTGTGATTTTTTCATGTTTGTATTATTAATAAGTAATCATATGGTTTTTCTCATTCAATTTGAAATTAATTTGCACTTGTGAGTTTTTCAAAAAGCTGAAATTGCACTCGCCGAAGCGGATCGTGCAATTTAAGCTTTTTGAAAAACTCACTCGTGCAAATTACAGTCTTTCTCGTAAAACCGTGAACACCAGAGAAAATTTCTGGAATGTTTGTTTCGCGACCAATCAGATGTGAGATGAAACCGCAAGAGATAACCGCCAAACCGCAGCATTGATTAGTCACGACTTGACGGCGAAACAACGAGCTGGGTTTTTCTTTTACGAGAAATCTTTAACTTTACCATATTCAAATGCTGAATTTTTCGTTCTTGATTTCGACTTCAGTAGAATAGATATGAATGACATTTTAATGGAAAAGCAATGTTAAATCAAGACAGGATCAGTCGATCAGACACAGCTAGACAGCGCGTCTGAGATCGAGAAAAAATGGGCAATCACAAGCAATGTTCCTCTGTGTTTGTTTCACGTGCAGTTCAAAAGGTCATGCTTGTTGGCTGTGATTGGTGGTTTTCGTTCCGTATATTTTTGTGGCTGAGAAAACGTTACCCATGACTCAAACCTGTACCGTTCACAATTTATGTACTCACTTTTAGGTCAGTTCGGTAGTTTTTGAACAGACTGAATCAAGTGACTAGTGTTGGTTTGTGGTAAAAAAATTGCTTTTTCAGAGAGCTACAAAGGGAAAATTGAAGAATTCTCGCAGAAGAAATGGCCAGCTTGTTGTTTCGTATCAAGTCGTGACTGATCCCTGCTGCGGTTTGTCCGTTATCTTTTGCGGTTTTATCTCGCAACTGATTGGTCGCTAAACAATAAACATTCCAGAAATTTTCTCTGGTGTTCACGGTTTTACGGGAAAGACTGTAATTCCAAATTGAACTCGAAACTGTATGATTACCTATAAAGCACTACTTATCATTGCTGGTGAGATTTGGCACAGGTTTCTGGATTAATTTGTATGTCACATCTGGAACAGGTCGTATATATTCCGCTTTTATTCAACTGATATTTGTAACTGAGGTCCAGAATTGACCAGAATTTCATTTAATTTCACATTTGGAGTATACTAGCAAATTTATAAACACAGAGAATATCAAAAGCTTATGACAGGGCGGCATCTAGTGAAGACATGTAGGTAGGAAGTAAATTTTGATCTCTAAATGAGCTTAGCGTTTGTATGAATATTTCTTCTTGAAGCTGAAGGAAAAATATCTTATGTCAGTAGAACTTTAAAGACAGAGCGCTGATGGGCATAAAAAAACATTTTTGGGTAAAAAAAGCAACACAATACTCCTTACAATGTACTGTACTTTCATTTTCGTTCAGCCATCCTTAGACGCAGGAAACTCGCTGAAATGTATTCTGGGTTTTTTCCAAGATGGTGCACCACTTGTCACTCATTCCCAGATCCTCTCAACTTTTCAAGATGGCGGTCAAGTCAAATTTCCCACCCTGGGGATCGTTGTGGATGTCAAAACCCCAACCTTGGTGGGCTTTACAAAGTCTTATTCCCATGGGTTGCCTGACCCCCCCATCCTGGGGCAAACCATTGATAGGTACACAAGGATAGTAGGCAAAATAACATTTGGATAGAAATTAAGGGTGTAACATTACGTCGAGCTATCAATGCATCGCGATGTTAATGCTGTGATAGCGATGGATCGATAGTGAAAATGGAATATCGATAACAATTGTGATAGTGTAGCGAACTATCGATAGTTTCTATACTTCTAACATTTTAACTTGTTTGGAAAATGAAGACACCTTTTTCCACCCAGATAAAGGTAAAAAAGAAACCTACAGTAAAACAATCTGCCTGCTGCACCTAGCATTTTTAGCGTCTTGATTCTTGAACCAATAGGGTTGCACCATCCATTGTGTTCCTCAGTACCTGTATTGACTACTACTTCTTAGATATTTCTTTAAGTGTAAGTAGACACATACATTCCTGAAAACTATCCCAATACTATTGCAATAGTACCTACACTATCACAATAATATCGCCTTATCCGTGTCACCTATTGAAATACAATTGCAATAGTTAAAATGTCCTCAATAGTCACCTGAATATATGAAAGATCATATGTTTTTGAACTGTGGATAAGGCTGTAGACATGATTGATCATTGCAGTTAAACACAACTTAGGCAGTTGTGAAATTAAAGCCGAAAAACAATTCACACCGGAATAGGATTTGAAGCCATGACCTTTGCGATGCTGGTGCAGTGCTCTACTGATTGAGCTATCAAGGTCAACTGGGAGTTGCGAGTTTGTAATATACGCATAGAGGGTGAAGAACAGTTGGCTTGAGAGCTCAGCTGGTACAGCACTGCACTGGCATTGAAGAGGTCATGGGTTTGAATCCCATTCAGGCCTGAATTTTTTTCAGGGTTTAATTTCAAAACTGCTTGGAAGTGGTCTGCAAGATTTGTTGAGGACACAGCAGACAGGTAGTGAATGTTATATGAAGTGAAAGCTTAATTACATACACCGCACAGTGGGCTCTGCCTTACAGCCACATTATTCTGGTCCGATCAAGACCTCAGTCAGTCATTTCCTAATTAAAAAACCCCTTCAATACTGATTAACTGGATTCCACGGTAGCTTCAAGTTTTGAGCAGGAATCACATTATTTAGTAACCCCCGGCCATCTCAACTGGCAGAAAACAACCTTTGCACAACTCACCTGGCGAAAGTGCCGTTCACTATTTAGATGACTGTAGACGGTAATTAAACTAACAGTCCAGTCCCTGAACCTGCCCTACCCTATCCTTTAAAGGGGTTGAACTCAGGGGGAGAAGGGAGAGCCCCCCTCTTTTCTTACCTGGGTTTAACTCCTATATAGAGCAGGTGAGGGATACTGGACTAAATTGCAGATTGTCCTCACTTTCTGTCTGACCAACCAGCATGTTATGTTCAAGCTCGCAAAATCCCTTTATGTGCATAAAATACCCAAAATTCTTATGTTCCTTATCAAACGTACCCCACCCTTTGTTCACAGGACGATGTACCATACACAATGATGCAACCGAACAAGTACCTTTTATTGCTGACCATCTGCTTGCCCTTACATCTGGAAACACTGTTTATGCAAATGTTCAAGAGCCAATGAGAATTGTTGCAGCTTCAGTCCCATGTGACCCAAGTGTGTCTCCTCAACCTCTGCTTATGAAAAGCCTTAGTGAGGTTGTTGGTTCAGATCGCAATGTCTCTTTTAAAGGTGGTTATAGTCGAAGATTTCTGGCTGCCCCAGATGGCTACAACATTTCATTTCATAACACGCTCATTCATGCCAACTTTAATGGACACCTTCACTATCCACATCATATGGAGGCAAATTTCTTTATCAAAGGCCAAGGGGAATATATTTGGAAAAGTGGCCAGCAACAATTCGACTTCGAAAAGCATCATGGGACTATGTTACTAGTTGAACATGATCCGCACGAGGTGAAGATTGGAACTAGTGGTTCGATTGCCATATGCTTGTTTTTTCCACCACTCAAGGGTACCGAGCGGTTGAGGTTGGATCAGGAGTCTGGGTCGTCTTATTAGATTCTAGCCTACCGGCAGTGAGGCCTTTGAAACTTGAAAATCTAGACTAGAGTAGCTCAGGAGACGAGAATGTTCTTAGGAATATTTGTAGGGTGAAAAAGGAGGCAGGTAATTGCTCCATTATTGTCATTTTTTAAGATCAGTGTAGTCTTAGAGAATTCAACTTTGATAGATTATTCAATGAATTAAATTTAATGCTAACCTAGCTTCTCTGCGCTCCTTTGCTTTGTTTCTATCGAGATTTTTATACCCATCACTAAGCGCTTTAATGCAAACCAAGGTAAAGTAAGATAAAGTTTGCATACACGCCAAGTGATGCATCAAGCCGTAGCTTATCCCGGTTTCTGTAGCGTGAAGTGATTAGTAGTCTTTCTAGTCCCCCCTGGACGGGGTGCTAGTCCATTGCAGGGTTACCCCCTAGCATTAAAACGCTGATACCCATTTATACATCTGGATGGAGAGAGGCACTGAGACGAAAGAACATCGGGGTCGAACCCAGACCGCTCGGTCCGGAGACAAGCACATTGACCATGAGGCCACCACGCCTCCCAGTGCCGACCAAAACAAATGCGAATTAATTATGACACTTCCATCTCCCTGTGTGTCAAAAAAAAAAACATTCAGTTTGTTGTTTTTGGCAAATAGCTTTTATGGGGCGACCGGCGCAAGTGTTTGGAGAGAACACCAACAATCAGCTTGTAGCACACCTGGGGCCTGTTTCCCAAAGGTCTCGAAAGGTTTTCGCACTTGGAAGCCGTAGAAAAAACCTCAAACCTTATGATTACAGACTCTGTTTTATTCACATATTCTTAATATCAAGAGAAGTGTTCTTCATACAAAATGTTTCAGACGTATGCACCTCTCGGTTTTTAGATGCAGATGAATGAAAAATTGCTTTGCGCGCCCTCGACCCGTTTCTCGAAAGCATCTCAAACTTTTCGGGCCCGCAAATCCAGTTTTAGCTCATCTGTATCTAGAAACGGAGAAGTGTACACGCCTAAAACTTGTATGAAGAGAACCTTTATTCATATTTAGAATATGCGAATAAAACAGCTCTGCAATCATAAGGTTTGAGATTATGCTATGGCTTTTCGGGTGCGAAAACTTTTCGGAACCTTCGAGAAACCGTTCCCAGGTGCAAAGTTTTCCTTCGCGTGATATCAATACGACAAATCAAATTGGTAATCTACCAAACAGGATTATTATACATTGAACTAACTAGTAACTATCTCTTTTGTGATCGGCCGAAAGCGTACAGTGGATTCTCGAAATCAGCGGCTGTGACGTCATCTACCTGCAGATTATTTAACAACTATTCACCGAAGTGGAGATGGCTAGCGGTGGATATTTACCGAGCCGCGAAGCGGCGAGGTAAATATCCAATGCTAGGCACCTCCACTTCGGTGAATAGTTGTTTTAGTATATACTACAACAGTGAGATAATATACACCACAAAAAATTAATTTGGACGATTTCTTCACTTGTCACGGCCGCAAACGGGACGCTATTTTCTCTTGAGTTGCTCGGAGGTAAATAGCACAGGATATCCAGAGTTTGACGAGTCAATCAGCGCGTGCGTTTAACACTATCCACTGTTTTAGTATATATTAAAAACAATTATTCGATGAGGTTTCTGTGATATCCAGAATAATCAAGGTCTCGGTAAGGTTTATCAGCCGAAGCCGAAGATAGCCCTTACCTCGACCTTGATTATTCTGGATATCACAAAAACCTCATCCAATAATTGTTTGTAATCTTGTCAAACAGTAAAGATTATTTTAGCTCATGAAGTGAAAAAATTCCTCATTTACCTAAATTGCAATTACAAAAGGAAATAAAATCAGTTAGTAGCAAAACTTACAATTTCATTAAAAATTGAGTAAAACTTAGACAGCAGATGGCATGCGATAAAGAAATTACAGTTCAATTACATGCTTAGATGAAACAAATCAACGTAAATAAAACAAATAAACAAAAATTATAAAACCAATTTACTGAGCGAGGCCTGTGTACATTGAGAGTAAGCTGTTCAACGCATATCATGATGAAGATATCCATTTGAGTGAGTGTAAATATCCAAGTCTGCCGCTAAATAGTTTGCAGTGTTCTCAGCTGTGTGAATCACCGACGAACGAAAACCATGGAGAGAGTACTGCAGTCGAAACATTTGCAGTTAGTAAGATTAGCCCTTGGTGAAAGGGTGTTCCTCAATCCACGTTCAGTTAGCGTCATCATAAACAACTCTGCTGGTAAGGGATAACGTGAGTTTATTATCTTGTTCTGTGTCATCGTATCTTAAATTTTAAACCCATTTTTTGACGGAGGGATCTAACGTATAATAACCCATTGAGTGGAAATTTGGAAGACAAAATTGCGAGTGTGATTTCCATTCTATTGGTCGATATTTCAAGTATCTAATTTGTGGAGAAAAGAGAGCGAGTTCAGTCGATGTGTTTTAATTTTTATAGAGAAAGAGCGAGGATTGCCATTGCGTAATTTGAAGTTATGTCGTGTACTCTTTTCCCATAACATATAAGCTCTCATACTCTGAGTCTCTCAGTTCCCTCGTCGACACTGAGTGCAGAATTTGGATTCCTTTAACTAGATAAACTGATGTATCTGAATGATCATGCTTCGTATGTGTAATGCCTGAGAAGGTTTTTAACACCTAAAATGACACAAAAACGTACTTTTTTTCAATTACTTAGCTTTTTTCGTCGCCGCAAGAGCGACTCTGTGGTTCAGCCTTCAAAAGAAAAAAAACAACAGACAGCAAACTTGTAACGTGAATAGGGTTCGACAATTAACAAGTGGTTCATTTTTAGCGTATATCACCGAGTGATGATGCACTCGAAAACGTTTTAGAGTACGACAAAAGCATAAGAGGCTCGACGGAGGGGCACCCGAGAGCAACTCTAGCTTCTTATGCGTTATCCAAACTTTTTTGGGGGGATTGACCGTCCCATGTTACGGATCATGGGTATTTTTAATCCGCGGTCAGTTATCATTGGCCCCAGTCTTCACTTAAAGCAGAGCCACTTTTCAACCAAATGATCTTCTTTTTTCTCCTTTGACTGTTTTTTTTTTTAATTTTCGTTCTTTGTAGACAAAAATTTTACGAGCGCTTACCCCCTTAGCTTCATTTTCTATTTGTTTCAGTTTTTCCACAACAACAAGCTTTATTTCCCCCATTGGCGGGTCTTGGTCCACATGCAGATATAAGCTTGATTACAAGTCCATACCAAGCGTGAAGCGCTTTAAGCAAATTTAAGATAGTTTGGGTATTAGTACAGTACCAGGTTTTGTCTGGTTCTCCGAGTCTTGACACTTGCCCGACTGGGTCTAAAGCGGAGCTCTGCTCCTTCTAATAGATATTACAACTGAAAATTTCCATTCTCGACAGATAACCCTGACAATGAGGGCTCAACTACTGATGTTGCTAACATTTGCTGCATTACAAGCTGTCTCACCTCAGGCGGTAACAATTCAAGATTCAAATTTAATCGTTTGTATTCAATTCTTGGAACATTTATACGTTCACCTCTCAATAACTCGTCTCGTGCTACCACTACAAGCCTGCACTGCAACAAACGGTGTTCCTGGCATTCCAGGAACTCCCGGCATACCAGGCCCACACGGTTGTGACGGCGCAAAGGGAGAACGAGGGGAGACTGGTCCCAAGGGAGAGTCCGGCTCCAAAGGAGAAGCTGGCGCCCAGGCCTTTTCAAACTGGAAACAATGTGTTTGGCAAGGGAGTGATGACCGGGACTTTGGATTAATTAAGGTTATACCAGGAGCCATAATCAGGGACGGAGACCGTAAGTCTTGGGATGCGCGTGGACCTATGATATGGGACAATTTTTCTATTTTTAGAACAAATTGCGCCATCCTGACGTCATATATCCGCGCTGATCCACGCACGTGTCTTGGCCTCTCGCGTGGATGTTGTCACGTTGTGTGATGAAATTGTGAGAGTTGCGAGATCCTCTTGCCGATTTTTCACAGCAAAGGCAGGGAATAAGGCAGAGAAGAAGAAGCAGGGCTCTTCTATGTACGTTTATGCTCTGATTTAATGGAAAAGGTGTGTTTTTCAAGGTCGAGAATTTCTTTAATTTCACGCTCTGAATGAATAAAATCCGCTCGCCGGCTAGTTGTACGCGTAAACTTTTGTGTTTGTTCTATAGAGTTCTGTAAGAACACTGTTTACTCCGGTATCGAGCTGTTAATTTGTGAGTTTGCCAAACAATGCTTAATCATAACCAAAACCTATTTTTGATAGTTTCTTGTTGTTTCTGCTCGTTTGGCTAGTTTGCAAAAGTTTTTGTCTGACGCGTACGAGTAGTTCATTTGCATAGTGCAGCGCGTGCACTTTCAAGTCCGAGTCGGTGTTTTCAGATTGTCAAGCAAAATCGTGAAAAAGATTTGTTTCGTCGTCTTTTGTGCTGAGATACTACAACAATTCTCACTAACGTTCGCCAAAAGACTACTAACATCATGTGTGTTTCTTCTTTCTTTCGCAGCGAAAATAAAATAGACAAGGAGTTTTAACTCAATCGAAATCTTTATTCGAGTTTTGATAACAAGCGTCATCGTACTTTTCTGATTATTTCTGCTGTTTTCACATATTTTCAGCTAAGCTTTTAATATGTTCTCAAACATTAATCAACCTTAAACATTAGAGATATTATATGAGTTCGATATACGTTTCACACCAAAGTGCGAAGTCCAATTTGTCATGTTTTACTAGCTGTGCAAAACACGCATCGGCGGGCACTCTTACTCATCGACAACAGACCATTTATTGGATTTACACAAACAAAACTAAGCAGCATCTACGGGCATAAACCTATTTTCACTTATTGGGCCTAAACGCTTCTATATCCAGCTAGTTCTTTTTTCTTCTGTGTTATGGAAAAGCTGTTAATCTTCTTCATATGTGAAATTTAGATTGGAGTAATGTGAAGTTGTCGTAAAAGGAGCAGCGTAACTCAACTTGGTCAGAGATAAAAAGCGGGACATACCTAAATTAGGCACCGTCTTCATTCAGACTGGAGCAACTTACGGGAAATACTTAATCAAAATTCCAACAGCCATGAAGGCGTTGAGTGATGGGCCAAAAGGATCCAAAAGCATAAACGATTTCGGGAATTTCGGACGCCATTTCCCCTGCGCGACATCCGCGAAAATCCTCGCAGCAATGTGCGCGCGTGTGCCGCAGGCGATGGCGCAATTTGTTCTAAAAATAGAAAAATTGTCCCATATCATGGCGCCAACCCCAATACTAGAAATGGCGCGCGCTTACGGTGTCCGTCCCCGATTATGGCTCCTGGGTTATACTATATGTTCATGTAAGTCCTGGGAATCAATTACTATTGCCTACAAGTGAAGTATTTAGACAGCCAGACCTGTTTGCAGGACATTTTGAGCGGTTTTCAATCGGCAGTATTAAAACCAAATCCAGAGTAATCACTCTAGCCAATCACAAAGAACAAGACAATCCAGTGAACCAATCAAATCTCTAGGTAATTACATATAGCTACTGACGCAAACCGCAGCGCGTGAGCCACGATTGGTTTTGGTTTCACTTCTGATTGGATGAAAAAAATTGGCGCGAGTTTTTTTAAGCCAATCGTGTAGTACAGTTGATGTACAACCAATAAGTCATTTCCGAGTTCCCTTGTGCCTCTGTTTCAAAGCGAGTCTAAGTGCGAAACCATTCTTATGGGAAAAGACTTTGATTTGTATGAAAATGAAACGGTATGCAAAGCTCATTTTCATATGAAAGGTTTCACACTTAGACTCGTTTTGAAACAGAGGCACAAGAGAACTCGGAAATGGCCTATTACTTTTCTACACTCGAATGAACACCACGCTAAGTACACCAAATAAGCGATAAGTTCTGAGACGTAATTTCACTTACTTGCTTTTCCTTCAACTGCGCAGGACTGCATCTTTCAAAAGAAACACGAAGATACTTCCTTACGCGTATTCTACTCTGGCGCTCTTCGCATCTATAACTGCAAATCCTGTTGCAAGCGTTGGTTTTTTACTTTCAATGGCGCCGAGTGCAGTGGTCCAATGCCAATTGATGGACTTATTTACATCCGTGAAGGGGGTGACCTCGAGCCCCTCCGTGTCCGCCATATTGAAGGCTACTGTCAGAATATTCCTAAGGGAGGAGTGCGTGTGGGGATCAACGTTGGAAACTGCGCACGTCACGGCAATGCAGACGCGCATTCTGGCTGGAACTCAGTGTCCCGGATCGTGGTGGAAGAAGTACCCGCTCCTCAGCCGTAAAATAAGCAATATTACAGTCCGACATGCCAGGCTGTTACGGACCATTCAGTTTTGCAGCAGCGAACAAATTGACAGCTGATAGCTTACTTCATACGGTAGCTCCAATACAGATGAAAAATTTTAAAACCTACAATAAGATGCAGTATAGAATTTCTTCTTTCGGGATAAACTGAAAGAAACTTTACCACATGTTAAAAGCTTTGTTACTGAAGGGATGTTATTATTCATGTTCGTCTCGAATTTACAACTCACTTTTGATGAATAATTGTTTTTTTTAATAGCTCAACCCATGGTATCCTGGTGTTGAACATATCTTTTAATGTAGAGGCCAGGGTGTCGGTGACTGATATGTAAATAACCTTAAGTTAAATAAATCGAAAAACACTACAGAAAACGGCTGAAGTGTTATCTATCCAGCATACATAACATGTATTTCATTAAATCTAAGAGATAGTATAGTTCTTTCACTGAGTTCTATGTCTACTTCATCATAGTTAATACTGAGTCTTCGCTGGTAAATAATATCACTACTTGAAACGTTTTTGTGTGCTGATTTAGATTAGACACTCGAGAAGGCCGTGGCGGATCTATTCGCCACTGAAAAGCATAATTTTGTATGAATCATCCCTACATCCCTTGCTAGCTATTGTTACAGGTGTGGCAAAAGAGTCATTCAGAGCTTCAGAAATCAATCATTCAATAGTGTATTAACCCTTTACTGGTAGACCGGACAATTCATTTCATTTGTGATGGATAGGCTGTGTGTAGGGTGAAATCATAAACTGTAGGAACTGTCAAGGACGCCTTAGCTTTACTATGCTAATGTCTTATCTCATCGGCATTCTCAAAGTCGACTTAATTGGGCTATTCTTGACAACAGAACAATTCAATCATTAAATTAAATTCATGATCAACTAGTGCTGACTGCCTCGCGAAGCTCAGCCCTAAAAAGCCGTCACGAAAAAATATGACACCTCGAATTAAGTTCTCTTGCGCACTCAAAGGACCCGAAAGCGTGCTATTTTGAACGGATAATTTAATCAACCACTAGTAAACAACGACAAAGTCGCGTCGACTCGGTTATGTCCGCTTAAGTTAAGTTTAATAACAAATTGCTCGAGTTAAAATCTAGAGGCAACGATTGAAAAGTACCGAGGGTTCGTGATCTGCGAGATCTTTTGTCAAGAAGAAAGTCACCGAACGAGCAACATAAAAAGTTGGAAAATATATCTGTCGAAAACTCAGTTTGAACATTTTCATGTTCAAAAGTGAATTTTAATTAATCTAGCGCCAAAGTCAATATTGTGTCTAAACCTGAAGTCCATAACAAATTCACATGAGTCGAGTTTACTTCTTTATTTTCAATATTGTGTCGCTAAGCTAGACTCCATGACAGCAGGTTTTAGTTTGTTCAGCAGATTAACAAGAACAGCAAATGTTCAATGGCGATGGACGTAGCCCCGGTCAATAACCCATTAGAAACTTGTTGACAAAGGAATCATGTCCGGGCATTATATCCATTATCTCTCGTTATGTTGTAGGACTACAGTGATTATCAACATAAGAATCACGGCTAACTGTTTTTTTACAGACACTTTGAACGGCCAGTGAATTAAAAGAGGTAGCAGGCAAATTAAAGACTGCTTCGCTTGAGGCACTCAAACAAACGGCAGTCACCCAGAAGTGAAATATCTTTGCACTGAGGGCAGCCAAATTTATAACTCCGCCGCGCTGTTTGCCCAAAGCTCAATACTACTTTGTATTATCAAGAATGCCGCGCTGAACATGGTCTCTGTAAAAAGAAGAGGAAGTCTTCGCACAGTGAGAAATATCAGGGCAAAAAATTAGCTGAAAAACTGGTGCATTCACACGCTTGAACTACAGTGTTCTTAGAGAAATTACAAGGATTGAAACTCCACAAACCCCACATTCATTCGGAAACCAAGTCAAGAATATCCATCATCCCATTGGACAAATCCACAGCTAACCAAATCGTTTCAGCGAATGATACTGTGTGTTAAAATTAAAAATAAAATGAATTAGAATTTCAAATCTTGTCAGTTCACAAACTTGTTTTTACGAAGTTATCATTACACAAAGCAGCCAAAAGTTTACTAGTTTGGAAAAAAATATTTTTACTTCAATTTCAAACAGGGACACTGAGTAAGTATTGAAGAAAGCAGCATCCAGTTGATTCTATTTTCTCCTTACTTTGATGTTAAATGCTAACACGAGGGTGTGAATGGGCTTAACCGACTAGCGACAAAGGGCTAGAAAATATTACTGACTACCGACAAAACAAGGAAAAAATTACCGACTAGCGAAAAAAAAAAATTAACTGAGATTTCTGACAACCGACAAAGGTCGAAAATTTTAACCGACAACCGACATGCGGATTCCCCCCCTCCCCAATTCAGGCATTACTTTCCTTCATGAGTGAGTGAGTGCGAGATTTCAATCGAGTCCAACGCGCCTCAACAGTGTCACGTTGCTAAGGCTGTTTCGACATAAAAAGAGAAAACCGTGACCCAAAATGCATGACCAGATCGAATAATTTAAGTACCGCTATCATAATCAACCTTCTTAGATCAAAGGTCCAAGCTTCTCTAAATCCGAAAGGCAGTGCTAATGGTTAAAGATCAGCTGATGAAGGCTACTGGTTTCCTGCATTGAAAGTTAATGAGAATTAAATCACCACTCGGAAAGGTTTCTTGAAGAAGACAAAACATACTTGACGCGCTAAAATACAAACTTGTAGATAGCCTCTCGGCAGACTGTACGTAAAATTCCAGAGGATACCCTGCCATCATTTAGTCTTGTCGTGTAGGCGGGCTTAACGCTTACATCCCATAATGAAATAGCTGTATATCTGTTAATACGGTAATAAAGAACAGTATAATTTTTTCCAAAAGCATCAACAGAGAGCAAGTGACGAGCGCGACATAGTTGACACTGATTTTTTTCTCAGTTTGTGCCTGGCAAGGACAACACATCAATTCTGTGGTTAGACTTTCTTTTTTATTGTCGACAGGATCGATCTATCAAGGACAATGAAAACTCCTCTACTGACTGTTTTCGCGTTGTTCACCATGGTAGTCTTTGTTAAGGCTAACTCAACTCAGAAGGTCAGTTGAAAAACTCATTGGAATTTGTGAAAATCATTGCTCTTCCGGTTTCTAGGTTTTATATTTCTTTGATTTCGATGCACGTTTTCAGTCCTGCACAGTTGTTCAGGGCCCCTCGGGCATTCCAGGAACTCCTGGCCTACCAGGCCCTTACGGTCGTGACGGCACAAAGGGAGAACGAGGAGACACTGGTCCTAAGGGAGAACCGGGCCTCAAAGGAGAAGCTGGTGCCCAGGCCTTTTCAAACTGGAAACAGTGTGTTTGGAAAGGGCGCGATGGCCGGGATTTTGGATTAATAAAGGTAACACTTGCTGATTTTCACTGTCACGCCATTCAAAATAGATCCAAATAAAAATCAACACCGTGGTAAAAGAAAACAGGTAAATATGCAAAGCCTCTCGCTTAGATTCAGGTCGCAAGATATGCGGAGAAATGTTTTAACCCAAATTTGTAGAGATTTGTATAGAGACGCCATACAGGAGCCCATCCAGATGGGTTCCAACATGGCGGCTGGAAACAAACAGAAACATCTGTCGCTGAGTTTGGCTACAAAGCGTGAATTTCTCTCTCGAGGAACTCAGAACATTGAAATATTACTAGTACTTTTTCTAATACATAAACTGTTCAGATAGCCAAATACCCCGAAAAGTCTCTCTTTTTTAATCAGCACAACAGCTCTCTCGCCTTAGAAATTAAAGCTTAGTCTGTCGCAAAACCAAGGACCCATTCTGAGCGAACATTTGTATGAATATTAGTTTTCAACTGCTCTTATACATCATGAAAGTAAAATCTCAGGAGGATCAATAGTTTTCTAGTTTGAATTTTAGTGATGTCATGCGAAATCCCCAATTGTTATGTTTTTCCAGCACTTGTCCAGAGGCGGAAATAGCACACTTTACTTTATCATCATTGCACTGTACCATATTATAACTGGTTTTCTTAAAAAAAACCAAGTTGATTATCTGGCGCATACTTGAAGAGGGGAGTTACTACAATCTTTCACTTTGTTGAGAGTTTATCCACCTTGTATTAAACTTACCTAGTACGTCCTGGGTGGTCGTGCTCTTTGTACCACGAGTGACGTCATCAATAGCTCTTATCGCAGTTATCAGCGGTTTGACATGCAAACGAGGCGAGAGGGTCAAATCTCCATTGTATTGACCCTTTAGCCTCGTTTGTGTGGCGCTCTAAACGAAGTAATATTTGACAGCGGCCTCAACTCTAATACCAGCTATTTCAATGTCACAAGATATTCGGATCAATATCAGTATCTAGGCAACTGCGCACCTACCCCTCCCTTAACCCAACATCATAAATATTCTTGTTCTTCGGCCATTTCAACTTTACAAGGAAAAGAAAACAAACGGCGGTTACAAACATTATCCATAGACAACGCATGGTCTAATAAAAATTTTCTGGTTTACTTGACGTTTCGTATGCTACAACATACA
>JAHPZR010003682.1:12500-15000 GCA_019787425.1 Platygyra sinensis | reverse complement strand
CACAAAGATACCTCCCTACGTGTCTTCTACTCTGGTGCTATACGAATCCTCTACTGCAAACGTTGTTGCAAGCGTTGGTTTTTTACTTTCAATGGCGCTGAGTGTAGTGGACCAATGCCTATTGATGGAGTTATTTACATACTTGACACCGTGGGGGATGAGCCGCTACGAGTCCGCCATATTGAAGGGTACTGTCAGAACATTCCCAAGGGAGGAGTGCGTGTGGGGATCAACGTTGGAAACTGCGCAAGTTATGGCAATGCAGACGCGTATTCTGGCTGGAACTCAGTGTCCCGGATTGTAATTGAAGAAGTGCCCGCTCCCCAGCAGTGAAAGCTAGGTTGAAAAGAAATAATTCAGAAGAATCAACAAGCATTAAAACCTTTACCTTAATCCCTGTAATTGGTGAATGAAGGGCCACATTAAAACTTGAAAACCGGCCGAGTATGCGTTGGTTGGTGCACCTGTTTGGAGGGGGATGGCGGTGGGTGGGTGAGATTGATTGACAGTTAGTAAATCACGAGAAGAGCCGCGCTGAAAATTGCGAAGACTATTTTCCGAGAGGCCCATATAAAGGCCGGCCAACAAGTCAAAATCGACTAAATTGGTTTCCTTTCATTTCTGAGAAACGGTACTTGCATTGCTTCGAGCATAAAATACTTCTGTTCATTTTCAAACACCAATCGGCCTGCGTAATTAAAAAGGCGAGTTATCGATTTTTCCGAACAAACCATAACAATGAGATCAATATTCCATAATTTGATTGTGCACAAAATTTTCCAGTAACGTGCTTACCATTTCGCCAAAAACGCCGGAAATTTCGGTTGAAAGTCAAATGGACCAATAAATTCCCAGAAAATCCGTTTGGAAATTGTAGACCATCTCCAGAGGTTCGTCGATTCGCTCCGACGAAGGGCTAGCGCTCGAAACGTCAGCTTTCGAATCTCTTTACGGTGGCCAATTCACATTATCAACTTAGTTAATAAAACCAAATTATCCTGTAATACTCCCACCGACGCAGCACCATAGTTTCTTTAGAATTACCCCCTTTATCTCCAGAGGTAGTTCTCCCTTCCGGTCAGTTCGCAAGCCACGACGGAAATGTCCTTACCATTTATTACGTTTTCCAGGTTTGATTCCAGTCCTTTATCAGCGGAAAACAATAACGAGAAATCCTATTGGGTGTTATCAATAGGCCAATTCAGAGTTACCTAGTGCCTCAGTTTCAAAACGAGTCCTCGTGCAAAAGCTTTTGTGTGAAAATGAGTTTGATTTGCGTAAAAATGAACCTGTAGGCGGAACAGATTTCTCAACGAATAGTTACGCACGAAGCCTCGTTTTAACTCCGAGGCAAAAAGCAACAGCGTATCAGTTGTAATTGACAATTTGACGACAAACCGAATGCATTAGCCAAGTTAAGTTTTGTCGGCCAGCATAAAAGAATGAAGTTTGCACACTTAAGCAGTTGCTTTTTCATCGAAAAGTTGATTTCGTGGTCGCAATCTTCTATTTTCAGTATACACATCCTCAAGGACAGAGCAACAAGTCCTGTAAATTCTGGTTCGTAATATTCCGTCGGATTTATCTTTTTGACGAAGCGGACGATGAAACATCTCTTCGTGTGTTTTATTCACTCCTCCGCTGTTGGCTAAATCTACGCGTCAACAATTATGTTGCAAGCGCTTGTACTTTATGCTGCCCGCCATATTGAACGCTATTGAAGGATTAACGTAGGAAGATGTCCTGGTTACAACATTACATATTTATTATGTTATCTATACACAAGCGTACAATATGTTATGCAGAAAAAAAAACATCTAGTCTGCCATGTTATGATATGTTTAAAATGCGTTTCCTATAAATTGTGACATGACTTTAACAACTTGAAAGAGGCAGTTAACAGATATGACTATGAAACATCTCATCTAAATCTTATCAATTCTTGCGTGGCGAACTTTCGAAGACTGTTAAACTCAACATCCAGATGCTTTCTCCAAAAACGACGGTCTCGGCCCCATATCTCTGCAGGATAGCATGGACTATCAATGCCGTGAAATATTCGCGCAATAGCGCGACCTGTGAACGAGTGATCGTGGTGGACCCCAAGCAAAGCCCTGATATCACGTGCCACGATGTCCCAATTCACGTGATCATCACGTGTGATACTCGAAGGGATACCTCTAGCACCTTTTCTCGCTTTTGCAAGAGCTGCGAGTTCCTCCTTTGTCTTGTCGTTGCAATCTTCAAAATAGCTCCGCACGAGCTGCTTGAGCTGCTTGTCTGCCTCTTCATCCACGGCGTCGGCGCACTGCCAAAATTCCGAGCACGACACGCTTTTGAGCGAATCATAAACAAACTGAAGCTGTTGCAGCTGGCTTCGCTCTTCGGCAAGGATTCGATCCTCGAGAAAATCGCAAACGCTGTCTCGCTCTGAATCTGAAAGATCACCAGGCGCTCGATGATGCATGGACAAATCTGAGAACTCGACTAAAATACCAGA
>JAHPZR010003682.1:0-7500 GCA_019787425.1 Platygyra sinensis | reverse complement strand
AACAGACAGAAACAAGTTGGGTGGAACAGCTCCTCCTCGGATCACAGCGCCAGGATCGTGTGCAATACCAAGATGCTCAGCGACCGAGCTGGCTGTCGCTTGTGTGGCTGTGGCCGTCAATCCCAGGAAACAACGCACACCGAACTTTTCACGAAGAACCTGTAAAAATGAACGAACAAAGTGTCAAGAAGTCACCAGCTTAAGGTGGTACAATAATTTTCTTGCAATTTGAACGGAAACATGAGAAATAAATCTCACGAGACGGGTAAAGATTTAGCAGCAAAGCAAGAGGTTTTTAATTTCACTGGCTTATTTTTAGAATAAGGTTGAGCAACTAATGTCTGTTGAGGAAAATACAATTTACGGCCATTTAAATAAAGATCAAGAAGCAGTAGTTCCATGGAGTTCTGCTTGTTCTCCGATATTATCTGAGTGAAGAATTCATAATAGCAATATATTTTAACCTCAAACATGCACGCTTCTGAGAGTAAAAAAAACACAACAACAACAATCATTCCGGCAAAAACAACAAGGGCACTCGTAACTACTTATTTAATAAGCTGTTGTAAATAAATTAACCGAAGCAAATCAAAGACCTCACCAAACAACGTTTCACCCCCTTGCTCTGGTAAGATGTGATTTCTTTATTATTGTTATCCCCTTAATCAGACGCAAAGTTCGGACCTTATATGAGCTAAAAACTGCGTTAACGATCCGCACAAATGTAGGGATTGACAAAACGATTTTCACCACCTCGCTCAGTTAACACGCGATTTACATCGGTTATCCGAAGACCCCTTACTTAATAAGGTGCAATTTTCTCACCGCATACGGACTGAAAACCCTCTTCTTTTTTTGACAGCTTTATTGACCATTACACATGTTACATACAAGACAAGTAACCGAGAAGAAATGAAATATATATGCAAAGTGATGACGGTCTATAAAACATGACAGATTGTCATTGAGAGCATAGACAATGGTCACAGCAACCTACCTTGCACACTCTGAGGTAGGAAGGCCGAAAGTTGTGCGACCATTCAGAGACACAGTGTGCTTCATCTATGCAGGCGAATGCAATCTGAGGAAGCTGCGAAACAGAAGGCAGACAACCATTTCCAGAGCTACCTCCAACCAGGGCCTCAGGCGAAAGGAGCAGAACAGACACCTTTCCAGAACACAGGTCCTCAACAACCTTCTGACGTTGAGCCTTTGTGAGGTTTGTGTGAAGGCAGGCACCTTTCAACCCATGAGGAAGACCAGTAACCTGAAAAACGGATGTTGCAGTAAATAGTACATCAGTGACAGTCAATAAGCAATTTCATTACACGACTAAATTAGTTTGTTTAGCGGGTCAATAACAAAGATCAGCCAATCAGACTGCTATACAGCTGGTCCAATATTGGTCCAATCCAAGTATTGGACCAGACACTGCCCTGAACAATCTTGCGTGACCACTCCTATGGGTTTTCCTATGGTTATATTGCTCACTTTTTAGAAAAGAATTAACTTTAAATATAAACAATTGTAAAAATAAAAAATCTCTTTCCGTTTCTTTCTCGGACACAAGTGAATGCTAAGCTTGCCTTCAATCAAAGTTTATGTGCGTCTTTCCAGCCATGATGTTGAATTTTTTTCTAAATATGATTCTCATGCGGTCATGCAATAAATCTCACAGCCATCATTATTTCCTGCTTCCCTGAAGGAGTAATTTGAGCATATTGATGCTGTACCTGATCTTCCATGAGAGACACAAGAGGTGAGATAACCAGTGTTAAACATGGCGACCTTTGTGCATAGAGATAAGCTGGAAGCTGATAGCACAGAGATTTACCAGCTCCAGTTGAGAGCACCACCAGTGACGAAAAACCTACAGGTGAAAATATCCATAACAATAAAATGTCATAGGTTATATTCCAACATAATTTTAAAATCAGTGGATTCAAAAGCTTTGCAAAAGACATCACAGCTAACCAAGGAACACGTACTTTTTAATCTGGGCCCAGCATTGCACTAAATACATAATAGAAGTCAATAGATTGTACGTCATAAGTCTCTGACTGTGCTTGGGTTACAGGAGACTTGTCACAAGTCCACCTTTAGCTTTTACATGACTGTACATTTAGTCAAGGAATTAGTTCATGGAGATCATCTTCAAGAATAATCTGAGTTCTTGAAGCATGAAGCATGTGAAAGTGTCACAGTGCTACTAGCCCGCAGAACAAGTGGGTTAGTTGCAACTTGAATGTCATGCTTCATGATCTCTGCCCACTAAACTGCCTGTACTTCCCCCAGAAGGAATGCTAGTTCATCACACGATGAAGCCTTAATTAGCAAATTGTCATAATGCCATAATAGCGTGGTAGGAAAGATTTAGACTGCTGGGAGAAGAAAAAAACTCCAAAAGTGAAGCAACACAGCACAATGAACCAGGTCACTACTATACCCCTGACAGCTTGATCCATGTTAGATACCAACACACTAACCTCAGCACCTTCCCCATTTAGAAAGCCCTGCACTTACCACAAGAGGTGCAGCGACCCTATGGTTAGTGTGCTAGTCTCCAGACTGAGCAGTCTAAATTCAAGACCAGGCTGGGGTTGTTGCATTGTGTTCTTGGGCAAGACGCTTTACTCTCATGCCTCTCTCCACCCAGGTGTATAAATTAGAACTGCAGAATTTAATGCTGGGATGGACTAGCATCCCATCCAGAGGGAAGAATACTTTCAACACGACTGTACATGCTACAGAAAATGGAGAGAGTGCCGGCCTGATGGGCTACTTGGCTTGTATGCACACTTCACCTACACCTACCACAAAGGATTCGCATCACAGCTTCCTGCTGCCCTGGTCGGAATGATGAAAATCCTAACTTCTCTAGAGAAGACAACACTTCTTTTGTAATGTCTGAAATACAATGAAAAGGACATTATAATATTGAGTCATTTACTATTATTAGTTTGCTCTATGGCAACCCCCTTTTCTCAAGTCTCTTTCGTGTGACACAATAGAAACTGGGATAAGGAAAATGGCCACAAACGTAAGAATGTACTGTCATTTTCTGCTCATAGTCAAATTTAATGCAAGTTTAGTTGGATGTCACAGCTACATTCATTGCCAGTACTGAGATGTGAGATAAACTTCTGAACTGTAGCTTAATTTTTTTTTCCTCAAATACTGGTGGCCTGTTTGAATTATCTCAAAAAATATTCACGAATTCACAGAACAGTAATTATGTTCCTAGTACTATGTATTTAACTACTCCAACATATACGTTTAGAAAACAGTCCTAAGAAAGCACGCGCACTGATTGGTTAAAAATCGTGTTTGTATAACTCAATGGAGACACAGAACTAGCGCGCGCTGTTGACGTAGTGATGGCGCGAGCAAAGAGAATTTACATTTTGATATCCAAAGTTAACAAGTTGTTTTCCTTTTTCTCGTCATGGTGTTTTCTAAGAAATAGAAAACATGTACTTCATGTTTCTATCGAGTTATACAAACACTCGTGAAAGTTTGGGAGAACTCGAAAAAGCTGTGGAAACACTCGCCTGCGGCTCTTGTTCCCACAGCATTTCTCGTTCTCCCAAACTTTCACTCGTGTTTGTATAACTCGATAGAAACACGGTACATGTTTTTTATTTCTTAAGTATCAAGTACAAGTATATGCTAAACTTATTACGACAGCTGTGACTGTTGCCATTTCTCAAGGTTGTGAATCAATTTTATCTTTACACTAGGACATAACAATGATGTACCCTGTACAGTATTTTTCATTACATTATTCTGTTCTAATCTGTGGAAGAGTATAGTGTTCAGAATAATATTACTGGGGTAAGCTTACTCTTAGTCTGGTTCCTCTTAAACAGCACAGTCACTATTGATTGTCATTCATGTTTGTGTTACGTACCAGTGGGCTTTCCATTCAATGGTTGATAAAGAGGCTTAACTGATGGGGGAGGGCTGGGTGGTGTGTATACAGGCCTAGGAAGCTGGTGTGGTAGAATCACAAGTTCGTCATTTTGTGATGAGTCATCCTGCTGCACTCCTGCAGCCATCAGTGCAGCTTCCTCTATTGTAGGGAGTGGTTCAAACTCCTCCATCTCAACATCATCTGTTTCTTGTTCGCTTTATTTACAAAGCACGACCATGTTAATAGATGATTTTCAAGGCAATTTCAGGGTGCAAAGAAAATAAATTTCCAGGCTTACCTTTTAGGCAAGCCTTAACTATGACTTCTTAGCTTCAAGATTATTCTCACCAACCCACAAAAAGTATTTGTACAATTTGAATTTCCTCTAACATTTTCCCAAGAAACTTTATTTCGGAAATTTCAGCACTGACCAACTTGTCAAAGAATTTGCTATAATAAAAAAGAACCCACAAGAAATACAGAAAAACCACAAGGGGCTAGGGAAAACTTGGAAAACGCTGTTCCCATTTCAAATAAATGGGTACCAACAAATTTAATGCCAAAGGTAACCCTGTGATGGACTAGCATCCCATACAGGGGGGAGAAGGAATACTCCTGGTCACTTCATGCCATGGGAACCAGAGACAAGTGCCAGCCTGATAGGCCAGTTGGCTCATATGCACAATTTTTCTTTCTTTACCTACCATATATTTGTATCCTCTACATTAACATCTCTGTAACAAAAAAAACTGGTACGTTCCCAATGTTACATAATAGAAAAGTAGCACATAGTTCTTTGAATTTCAGCTTACTGGAGAGCATGTTAATGAAGCCAGCTGATGTTGAAGATTTCAACAAAATGACGGGATTTCGATAGTACCAATTATAATGTTTACATTTTTGTAGAGGAAATTTCTTAACTCATTGTGCCTAACAGTAAATAACTAACTAAATAAAAAGAACAAAAAAATGAACTAACTAAATCAACTAAACAGTAACAGACTAATAATTTATTAATAAGTAAAAGCTTTCTTTAAAAAAAAAAAACGCTCTTCAGTTAAGTTTTAAAACTTTTCCCAGTATTCACAGTCTTTCTTAATGTCTTTTAGTATCAAGTTTCATAAATATACGTCAATGTTTTTATTACTTTTTTCCCAACTTTCCCTTAGATATCTGATATCACAGAAAGGCAAAGTCTACCTTCATTACAATTATGACTACTTCCCCTAGCTACATAATAAAAAGCAGTATTCAATTATTCAAATTTCAACTTCCTACACCAATATGATCACCGCTAAACGACTGAACATATTGATGTAGCAGTTGAAGTTGAACATATAAACAACTGTTGGGATTCCAATAGAAGTTCTTATTCCTGAAGTTTTACTAAGATGTCTGACAACCTGTAATTGCATGTGTCTGCCACGTCAAGAACTCACTGTAAAACCTACTACTTCCCCACAGTTAATTAATAAAAAGCAAAACACAGAATCCTCCTGCTACACTGTACATGCACACAAATACAAGCACTGTTAAAAGGCAAAAATGTTCATGTAGCCAGTTTACGTTTAAAATCTCACCACTCAGCTGATGAGATTTCAGTAAATGTTCCACTTCAAAAACTCTCCCTAAGATAATTGATATCTTCTAATGCCACATCAAGGGCTCAGAAAAAAATCTAGTTAAGAAGGACACCCTTAAGAGCTCACTACAACACTGACTACTTCGAATCCTCAAAGGAACATTAATTCTTCCAATTGAACTTACTACACAAGCATCAACCCAGTTAAACGGTGAACATGTTCATGTAGCAAGTTGAAGTGAAGTTGAAGTTTTTCACAGCTGTTGGGTCTTACATGTATTCTATAAAATTCCCTGCAATAGCTGGCATCCTGCACTGGTGTACCTATCTCATCAATAACTCATTAAAAAATAACTCATGACACAAAACATGTGTCCCATCAAAAGGAGGACATGTTTGTATAGTCAGGGCTTTATCAGGAAATGCTCTAATTTGAAAGTTTCCCTAAAAGACATGTGCATGTACATGTATCTGACCTACTACATGAAAACCTACAAAATTCCATGTGGAACTTCTACTTCCCACAATTACTCAATGAAAAGCAGTGCCTCACTGATGGTTAACACGAGCATCTTTTCTAAAAATCTACTTTGCACTACTACAATTAAAATACTACAGTACAATGATTCAATTTTATTAGCTAATTTACTTTTGGCAGTTCAAGGGTGCATATCGTAAAGGAAGTACTTAGAGCTGCAAATAATTTTTTCTCTTGAAATGACATACATGTATGCGCGATTAAGACAACATCTTCAGGGCTTGAAATTAAAAAAATCGTTAGATCGCCTTTTGGCGACTAACAGAAAAAATATAGTCGCCAGATGCAAATTTTAAGTCGCCAGTTTGTATAATCAAAATAATGTTCGGGTTCCGCTTGTTGAAAGTGTTTGATATTGTCTGGTACGGCTTGGGACACATTCATACAATAAGTATTTTTGCGACTGCCTTATCCATTTCTTTTTAATAATGTAACACTTTTCATTTCGCACGGCGGCACCCAACTTGCATGTTTCGCCAAAAACAGAGATTTACCTGTATTTTAGCATAAAAATGCTGGCTTCGTTTTTGCGGTAGAAAAAAACGACTTCTCAGTTTTCGCGTACAATTTCTACAGTTTTAATAAATATATCGTTGCTGAGTTAAGCTTTGTACAGAGAAACTAAAAAATGCCTGCAGAAACTTGCTAAACTTACGAAATAAACACAGCGTTTTCGTTCCCAACGCGGTTATTTTTATCCTGGAAAGAAATTTGATCGGGGCAGATTTCGATCATGTGCTAGGCAATCACTTCTGAGCCATGAGCGCACCTCACGCAATCAACGAAACAACGCTATAAATTGTAATTTTCGCCAAGCTTCATCTAAACACTTGATTACCTTTGAGCCTAAAGCTTACCTTTTCTTCTTAAAATTGTTATCGCTCAGCGGTCTTTTTGCAAAATTCTGCGGTTCCTGCTGCTCCTGTGTGGTTCCAGGGAGAGAAACTCTAATGGCGTCGCAGAAAATATTGTGAACAGGAGTCCGTAAAGTTTAGAGGGAACGTGGCTTTTTTATGCGATTTGGCCCATTCTTTTACGACGAACGCGAAGCAGGACGATGTTTATTTTAACTTTCATGCTTTATTGTACTTTTAAATCATGCAAAAGGTCGCCAAACTGGCGACTAAACAAAAATCTTAGTTGCCAAGGAGAAAAAGTTCGTCGCATTGGCGACCATATTGGTCACAATTTCGAGCCCTGATCTTGGTCGGACAAAATAACTTGCGATCGGACATCACCAGAAAAAGATTTACCCATGGTAGAGTTTTCTTCATCCTTACCATAAAATAATTTATGACAAAAAAAATTGTCCAGACATCGTGTCCGACTAGACATTCTTTCCTGTAACTTTGACCATATATAATATATAATAATATTGTTATGTTTTAAATACTTGTAATATTATTTTCTTGTGTGAATTTTGACCATATATTGTTACATTTTATATACTTGCAATATACTGTTCTT
>JAHPZR010003681.1:0-16633 GCA_019787425.1 Platygyra sinensis | reverse complement strand
TTCGATAACACAGCCCAAAAGTTTCATACTTTGTATTCTAACATGTCCTAACATCTTCTATTTAATGCGCGTTGTCTCTAGCCGATTTTAAATATTTTGGGTGTGCCTTTCCCATGATAGGTGTTCTTCTCACCTCAGCAAATATAAACACGAGCGTAAAACTGTTTCGAACTTAAACTGTTATCGTCTTGCAAGTCGTTGTAGCAGGTGTCAATTATCCAGGGTTGATGTGATAACCAAAATGTTAAACTTGGCACTATCTAAAATCTTGCTGACTATTAAGTTTTTAGGTACAAAAAGGAGAAGATATAACTGTTCAAAGATTGTAATGGAGCCGCCATATTGAATCAATTTTGCAATGGTCTAGAAACTGTAGATTGTAGTGATGTTAACGTATTGTAATAAACAGTAAAAAAATGTAAATGTAAATCTGATTTACAGTGGACATGCACTTAGTTTAGGACTAAGTTACTTGTAGGTTGTAGCTTTACATGAGAGTTTTCTATAGTTATGGTATAGTAAGAGAAATGGTTTTTGGAGACATATTTTAAGCAGAACTTAAACAATTATTATGAAGAAATAGACTTTAAAACTTATTTGTTCATAGTAATTAACAAATAGCCCTTTTCACGGTTAGCTTTCCACATTTGCATTACAATAAAATCTAGCATATCTGCGAGGCAATTTCGGGCTGAAACTACAAAATAGCCCGAAATTGCCTCGCATACGTGCTAAATTTTATTATGATGCAAATGCGCAAAGCTAACCGTGAAAAAAAGGCTATTACTTTTAAAAAAATCCCTAACCCTAACCCTAACCTTAATCCTAAGAATTTCCCCTTTTAGCTCCCAAATTTTTAGGTTTAAACATAATCTAAGTTTCACTACTTTAGTGAAAAAGCTTTGAGCTTTTTTTCTTTTCATGTAATCATACCACGGAAAGCTTATAAACAGTCAAAAATGACTAGACGACCGAGTGCTTCAAAGGAGACTGAGAATTAGTAGAATAAATGTGCTTTTCTCGGGGTGGTGGGGGCGGGGAGAAGGTCGGCACTTTCCTTTGAAGATATGTCAGTGCCTAAAACGGTACGAATTGTATGCTAATCAGGGGCGTTGCTGAGAATGACGTCAACAAAAACCCTCTTTTCATCGAAACTTAGTGATTCTTACCATAACTGGTGCCCTTTTTAGAGCGCGTACATGGTGTTCTATCTACGCACTAAGTAATGAAAAAATTAAAACACCTGACGATATATTTTTTATCTTTCTTATCATATTTCGCCTGTACTTAGATTAACGTCGTCCCTGAAAGCATTTTTTTTTCTATTTGGCTATCCAGAACCTGTCAGAGTGACAGGAAATTAAACTATGCGACAAATCTTAAAATCATAAATTGTGAGAATTAATGTTTTTCAAGAGCAAAGTGACAGTGCTCCAGAGATTAAAAAAAAATGCGCCTTAAGTCTTAAATGAATAATCCATTTTTCTTTGTTCGATTGATTGGGGACGGGAAAATGACACACTTGTCATACCTAAGTTCTAATATGAGTAATTTTATTAAACAAGGCCTTTTCATTGGCAATTAAAGAATGAAAATAATAAAGTACTCATAAGCATACGAATCTGTGTAAATCGCATTCAACATGAGGTAACTACGTCCAAAGTGCAACTTCTTCACAAGTGAAAACTTTACTTAACCCTTTCCTGCCTGAGACCGACTTATAGATTTTATTCTGTCTAACGCCAGACGATTTTACTCGTCAAAGGGAGACCCCTTAGGCAGTAGGGGAGTAAAGAAATATAAATCCAAAGGTTTAAGTAGTAAAGGCAAAATCGCAGGCATCACTGATGCTTCCGTGAAGTAAAAACTAAGTCCAACGGCCAACGTCTTAAATAAGTGGAAACTTTACTTATAGTCCTTATAGAAATATAAATCCAAAGGTTAAAGTTGTAAAGGGAAAATCGCACGCATCACTGCTGCTTCCGTAAGGAAACTAAGTCAAACAGCAAACGTCTTTAATAAGTGGAAACTTTACTTATAGTCCTTACAGAGATATAAATCCAAAGATTAAAGTTGTAAAGGGAAAATCACACGCATCACTGCTGCTTCCGTGAGGAAACTAAGTCAAACAGCCAACGTCTTTAATAAGTGGAAACTTTACTTATAGTCCTTATAGAAATGTAAATCCGAAGGTTAAAGTAGTAGTAGTTCATGATCACTTAAATGTTTTGCTAACCAGAACAATTCAGCACAGAAAATATCGTTACGACGTGGCTCTCGACATTCGGTGCTGGAAGAGTTTCCATGATTACTCGCATGGAATCCACGCGAGCCGCACAAAATTTGCGTGTACCCCCACTTGTTTTAATGGCAGATTCTGGCTAAGAACCTCAAAAAATAGATATATAACGCGAGTCTATGACGTGCGGTCATCGCCGTCGAATATGGCTCCTTTTAAAAACAGACAATTACTGATTCGATGACTGGATGGGTTCTGAAACTCTGCTGCTCTGCCCAACCCCCCTCCCCTGCCGGAGAATCGAGGTTTACTGGTACCCAGTCCGTTACCTTACACACGCGCGCCGTATTCCAAAAGTAAGAAACATTTACTGCAATTAAGTTTAAATTACGAATTCATGTGAGCTGACAAGAACAGTAGAACACTCTAATGGAAGCCGCTGCCCCATACGATTTTCCCTTAACGATTTTTCTTACAATTGCAAACTTTATAAGTACCTTATAAAGGGAATAATGATGTGCATAAACAAAAACGTGCAATTACCAAAGATGGAGTTCTCAGTGTACGGCTGAGAGAAGTCTGAGAACAACTTAAATAGCTTTTACTCTACTGGCGCTTTCCGGACAGATGATAATCACATTATGCCAATTTATTTAATTAAAGGCGATTTAAGGCTGTTTGAGTTACATGCAAGGAAGTATCGCCTAAGCGTTAACTCAGACGTTAAAAAAATGATTTACATTGCCTAACTATATTGCGTATAATAATTATCAAGCCTCTTGCGCAACTTCAACAAACGGCGCTCTGCGGACATAAGAAGCACTTTGAGCGGTAACATAAAAATTGTTTCTGACGCCGCAAATCTTAACAAATTAACCTGGCACTCCACCCAACTGTTGCCAATACGTACATGTACCGATAGTTAAAATATCAAGCTAGAAGCTCACCTGGTTCACAAATTATGAATATGTTATAAATGGTCACCAATTAAGTAAAAAACGTATTTTCACAAAACGTACGAAAAACTTGCCCCCGAAAAAACGTCCCAGTGTTTCACACCCAAGCTCTCAAATATTACAGTTTATGCGAAGTTTTAAGTTTTCAGGGGGTAAGTCAGGAAAAGCTTAAGTATTGGCGAAGTTATAGACATTTGAACATTAGACGCAAATGACGTTTGCGTCGTTGATCGGTGACATAAACAAATATCTATGGAATACGTTTGCAGTTAGAATTTTTGTTATACTTGAAATATGAAGGCATTAAGATTTTCGTTTTAAACAAGTTTTGAAAAGTTTCCATGCAAATTACTTTTTTTAAGAATTTTTCAAATTTCATTGTGATTGCAGCCTTGGTGCATGTCTTAAACTGTGGAAATTAACAAGATGTCTTTCTATTGATCTAACCAAGGTTACACAGTTGTAAAGAACAAAGACAGTTGTGAAACATACTTGGGAACCAAAGAAATTCGTTCATATATGAAGGCGCTACATCTCTCCAGAGTTACCCAAAATCACCCCTTTGTGGCGCTTTGCGGACATGAAAAAATTTGAAAAAATCTGTACAAAATTCCCTTTAAGACCTAATACTTTGAAACATTGCACTCAAGCATATAAAAACATATTCCTTAATGTGGTGTACAAAAACTGGCTTACTCTCACGGTTTAAGACAAGTTATTTTACAAAAGTGCAAAAATAGCACACTTTAATGGAATGGCGCTTTGCGGACATTTTGTCACACTCAAACATCCCTAACTAAAAGACGTGCTGATAGTATCATATAAGCACGATTTAGCTCAAACGTCACATGCGCATTGCCCATGCATACATCTAACTTTGGGGTGAAAATCACGTCTAACTTCCATAAAATGATAGAGTTAGAGAAGAATAAAGTCAAAAACGTGCAAACATGGGGCTTCCCGATTTTCGCGTAACCTGAAACACCCACTCGACATTATACCTTTACTGAACTTTTTGGGACGAAATAACGATGCTTTTTTAAATTACTAGAGTTACTTGCCGCAGCTCTATAAGCTTGTTTAAGACACCTAAAGCCAACATTTGGTCTATTTCTGGGTTTTAAAGCGATTTCCTAGCACGAACGGGCAGCAATGGCGCCAAGCGGACGCATTTTTGCCTTTACCAGACTATTTCTCAAACTTAATTAAGCAGAATGCGCTCATAAACTACCATTACATAGACCTTAGTCTTAGCCATGCTTTTGCCAAGTTTCAGGTAATTTTTTTATACTGTTGCTGAATAATAGCCTTTTAGAGTTACCAAGAAAAAGTGTCCGCTGAGCGACCTAACGGGAGGAGTGGTAGTAGTAGTAGTAGTAGTAGTAGTAGTAGTAGTAGTAGTAGTAGTAGTAGTAGTAGTAGTAGTAGTAGTAGTAGTAGTAGTAGTAGTAGTAGTAGTAGTAGTAGTAGTAGTAGTAGTAGTAGTAGTAGTAGTAGTAGTAGTAGTAGTAGTAGTAGTAGTAGTAGTAGTAGTAGTAGTAGTAGTAGTAGTAGTAGTAGTAGTAGTAATTAAAAATCTTCAGTTATACTAATATTATTTTGATTACAATCTTTTCTAAACTTCACGATTTTGAGAAACTGATAAAGGTTTCTTTGATGAATTCGTTCCACAGCTTTCATAACAATCCTCGGATCAAGATCAAGCCAGACTATCGAGCTGTATCTAGATGGAGTTTTCTCAACAATAGGAGTCCGTGATTTGACGGTTGTCACAGACCAGCACGAGCTTCTAGCAGTACATGTAAAAGACAAGAGTGTAAACACTTATGTCTCCTTTGTGGCGTCGTCTAACAATGGTGTTAGAACTAACAGATCCTGGAAATGTACAAACAAATACCACCAGGGTTGGTTTCTTCCTAATTTTAACGACACCTCATGGCCAGAACCTTTATTGGGTGATAAAGATAAAGGTGTGGGTTTCGTAGCACCAGATGCCAGGTGGATCAAATATCCGACCAAAAGTAATCAAATCTTCTGTCGGCGAAACACCACTAGAGGTAAACACCATCCACCTGATTACCCACAGAATAGTTGATAGAAAGAGCCCCGGCGTAAAAATGTGTTTTCTTAGCTAAGAAAAAGATAACAAGAAATTAGCATACTTACGCAGCGATGCGCTCAGCTCAGTTGCAAAGCTGAAAGATCTCCAGGAACAAATAAATAAAATGCTTTCTAACCTGAGGCGATAGGAAGGTAAACGATTTCTTGAGCTAAAGGTTGAGATTTTGGTGAGTTGTTCAGTTCAAAAATTCAAAAAAGTAAACTCCAGGATACTGCAGTCTTAGACTTTACTACATGGACAGTGAGCTAGGAGCGTTAAGATACACTTTAGGGCCTTCCAGCGAGGGGTGGGAAGACGGGGGAGGGGTAGAAAGTTCCTTTGATCTCTTGAAAATTTAACTTTTTTTCCTAATCCCTTTTTTCAAAGTTCCCTTTCTTCCCTGTTCCCTTGAAATAAATGAACATATTCCCTTGTTCCTCAAAACGCCTGGGAGACCTGTAGAAGCCAAGTTGTGTAAACGTAATAAGAGTTTCTAGATACTTGAAATGTTTACATTTCATAGTGCATAAATATAAAAAGTTCTTTACTTAAAACCATTTCCCTTTACAGAGCATGACCTCCACTTAGATCCCAGCTGCGTAACTTCAAGTTCGGTTACGATTGCTTCTTCAACTGTAGCACAAAACGCCACCATTTCACCAACAACTTCCACTAAATGGGCCAGTCCGAACACGAATAGGTTAAGTACAATAGTGATCGTGATGATAACTACTAGTGGTGTGATTGCTGCTGTGGCCATTGGACTGGCTATTTCTTGTTACATTTGGAGAAAACAGAGGTATTTAGATACTAATTTTATTGTTCATGGAAGACTGACTATTAAAGTGACTCACTAACTCACCCCCTCGGTACTCGGTGACTCGGTGACTCCCTGTCTCACTGACTCACTAACTCACTGACTCACTGACTCACTGACTCGCTGACTCACTGACTCACTGACTCACTGACTCACTGACTCACTGACTCACTGACTCACTGACTCACTGACTCACTGACTCACTGACTCACTGACTCACTGACTCACTGACTCACTGACTCACTGACTCACTGACTCACTGACTCACTGACTCACTGACTCACTGACTCACTGACTCACTGACTCACTGACTCACTGACTCACTGACTCACTGACTCACTGACTCACTGACTCACTGACTCACTGACTCACTGACTCACTGACTCACTGACTCACTGACTCACTGACTCACTGACTCACTGACTCACTGACTCACTGACTCACTGACTCACTGACTCACTGACTCACTGACTCACTGACTCACTGACTCACTGACTCACTGACTCACTGACTCACTGACTCACTGACTCACTGACTCACTGACTCACTGACTCACTGACTCACTGACTCACTGACTCACTGACTCGCTGACTCGCTGACTCGCTGTCCTCTGGCAAGTGATACATTAAGCCTGCCTATATCTCTTTTTCCAGTTGGGGTCCAAAAAAATAGCTTTTGGTATGCTTTAATGAGGCATTCTTAGTCTGTGTGTTAATGTTATGTCATATGACAATCCATGTTGCAGAGGAAATAAAGATAACGAGCTGCAAATGAAAGGCTTGGACAGAGATAAATGGGAAATAAAGAGTAATGACGTCGCTATATATGACGAGCTCGGTCATGGCGCCTTTGGAAAAGTTTGCAAAGGAATCATGCAGGCCCGTCCGTGTATAAAATCACGTCAATCTGTTACTACAAAGAAAATTTCAAAATCTACTATAACTGTGGCTGTTAAGATGCTTCAAGGTATGCCAAATGACTCTGGGGTATGAATAAAAATACTACAATTGTTCGAGCCCTGGTCGGGATTATTGTGTTTCAGTGTGTTGTGTTTTTGGACAACACGCTTAACTGTCACAGTGCCTCTGTCCACCCAAGTGTTTAAATGGGTACAGGTTAATTTAATGCTGGGGAGGGCAACCCCACGATCGACAAGCATCCTATGCCCAGGGGAGCAGAAATATGAAGCCGGAGATAAGCGTCGACCTGATAAGCCACTTGACTCGTATGCCGACTTTATCTTAAGATATGAAAAACGTGTCTTGTTGATATTTTTGTATATCGTTATTGAAACGTCTGCTTCGTGTGAACGACGCAACGAGGTATGCTTTGCTGACGTTTAAACAGAACTTTCGAAAAATCAAAGTTGCGTCAGAGTGGCATAAATTTTTATAGACAGGCCGGCTGTCCATACATGACCTGCTTAAGACATGACGTTACTATTAAGCTGTATTATCTTAAGGTCATCTTGTTTAAACCTTTCAGACAATGCCACTCCAGACCAAATAAACGATTTCTTGGAAGAGATTACCCTGATGAAAGCGGTTGGTTCACACAAGAATATCGTGAATTTGATTGGCTGTTGTACCAAGTCTTCGCCAAATTTTCTCATCGTGGAGTATGCAGCAAAAGGAGACCTGCTTTCTCATCTGAGAAAACGAAGAAAAATGGTAAACGCATTGGGATACCCTGAATTCAAGCAAAACGAATGCTTTTGCTCTTTTGTGAATGAAATAAATAATCGAAGGCTGTGGAAGCGTGAGTTTCAAAAGCAGGTGCACTTCAAATTTCAACAGTTAATGGCTCATATTAGGTCCCAAATTACTCGGATCCTACTTATCTATTTTATATGATGTAATCACAGGTATAGATAGAATTACGCTACCATCGAGTCTTTACTTCAGTGGTAACTTTATGCAGTCGTATGCCGCAGACTTACGCTTACTCTTACCTTACCTAACTACTCCAAAGAATGGTCTCTATCGACTAGTTTAGCAAAATAAGACACACTTTCAGATTAGAATTGAAATCAAATGAGCTTTTATTCGAGCCAAAAAACAAGCGTGGCCTAGATAAAGACTTGGTAGTAGTTAGGTAGGGTCCCACAGTACGCACGAGCATATTTATTTTGAATAGAAAAATTTATTACTCAGTTCAAAACAACAGGAAAACAATGATAGGTCGACACTGTACTCGTTTTCGATAAAATGAAAAGAAAAAAAGCTCAAAGCTTTTTCACTAAAGTAGTGAAACTTAGATTATGTTTAAACCTAAAAATTTGGGAGCTAAAAGGGGAAATTCTTAGGATTAAGGTTAGGGTTAGGGTTAGGGATTTTTTTAAAAGTAATAGCCTTTTTTTCACGGTTAGCTTTGCGCATTTGCATCATAATAAAATTTAGCACGTATGCGAGGCAATTTCGGGCTATTTTGTAGTTTCAGCCCGAAATTGCCTCGCAGATATGCTAGATTTTATTGTAATGCAAATGTGGAAAGCTAACCGTGAAAAGGGCTATTTGTTAATTACTATGAACAAATAAGTTTTAAAGTCTATTTCTTCATAATAATTGTTTAAGTTCTGCTTAAAATATGTCTCCAAAAACCATTTCTCTTACTATACCATAACTATAGAAAACTCTCATGTAAAGCTACAACCTACAAGTAACTTAGTCCTAAACTAAGTGCATGTCCACTGTAAATCAGATTTACATTTACATTTTTTTACTGTTTATTACAATACGTTAACATCACTACAATCTACAGTTTCTAGACCATTGCAAAATTGATTCAATATGGCGGCTCCATTACAATCTTTGAACAGTTATATCTTCTCCTTTTTGTACCTAAAAACTTAATAGTCAGCAAGATTTTAGATAGTGCCAAGTTTAACATTTTGGTTATCACATCAACCCTGGATAATTGACACCTGCTACAACGACTTGCAAGACGATAACAGTTTAAGTTCGAAACAGTTTTACGCTCGTGTTTATATTTGCTGAGGTGAGAAGAACACCTATCATGGGAAAGGCACACCCAAAATATTTAAAATCGGCTAGAGACAACGCGCATTAAATAGAAGATGTTAGGACATGTTAGAATACAAAGTATGAAACTTTTGGGCTGTGTTATCGAAAGACGGGCAGGGATTGAAAAAACAGAAAAAAGCGCCATTGCGTCGGACAGTCCGTTAAGCGCCAAAATTTGCATAATGTCCGCTAAACGCCACTTTTGTCCCCAAAGCGCCACAGCGTCCGCTAAGCGCCATCGGAAAACGTCCGCTCAGCGCCATCAATGTCCGGAAAGCGCCACATGTCCGCTCAGCGCCAAAATAAAGGTCCGCTAAGCGCCACTGATGTCCGCTAAGCGCCCAAGGAGGAGTGTACTTCTACTACTACTACTACTACTACTACTACTACTACTACTACTACTACTACTACTGCTACTACTACTACTACTACTACTACTACTACTACTACTACTACTACTACTACTACTACTACTACTACTACTACTACTACTACTACTACTACTACTACTACTACTACCCTTACTACTACTACTACTACTACTACTACTACTACTACTACTACTACTACTACTACTACTACTACTACTACTACTACTACTACTACTACTACTACTACTACTACTACTACTACTACTACTACTACTACTACTACTACTACTACTACTACTACTACTACTACTACTACTACTACTACTACTACTACTACTACTACTACTACTACTACTACTACTACTAGCATCTTTGGCACCAAACTCCCTCTACTGAATATTGATCGTTGCACCTGTCATATCATGCATGTGACTTAATTCGTTATGCGATGTCGTTAGATGTGACTTAACTTGCTATGCCACCAGGCGTTCTGTTGTTGTGGTTATGCCGTCCGCGATATTGGACGTGCCCGGTTGAACTTAAAGACAAGTTGACATTTATAAACACATTAAGCATACTTTAAGGCATACCATACAGTTGCAGACATATCACAGCACCAATAGTTTAACGCCATGTAATTATTAGAAGAAACTTCATCAAATAAAAGAATACCAAAAATTTGGAAAACAAGATCGCAGAAAAAAAAGATTGATTGCTTAAGTTTTTGTAAATTGGAAAACTAAGTCGTCTCATGAGGGCTTACTGATGCTCAAGTGTTAAATAAAAAGAAACAGCATCTGATTCTGTCAGGTTGGGTGCTTGTTTCTGATAAGAGTCTAAATACTGAGCAAAAGTCTAGAAAAACGAATCTACTCAGTATCGAAAGAATCACCGACCTAACCATTCTATGCAGTTGTTTAAAGAACGTTTTGATAAGTTAACGGCAGTACATGGCTGAAGCCGGGAATAGAGAAACTGAATACTTACCGCTACATGCATTGCCTAGTCTCTCGTCCTTACTAATACGGCGTCTACAGATGAATCTGGTAGCCCAGTGATCTTCTGCGCTGATCCAGTGAACATCTTCAGGAATTCCAGCCACTCGAGTCGAACCCTGTAGACCACTATTATCCTGTCTGACGAAGGCGTTTGGCCATGTGTTATCGGTAAAATTGGTTTCTTTCCATCCATCGTCTGGTTTAATAGAGCTTTCGTTGCATTTCCACGTCCTATCTGTAACCACTCCGTTACTAAACACTCCTAGAAATCCACCGAACCCATTTGGCCCGTTGTAAACAAATACGGTAATTACCTTGGTATTCCTTGGGAATGAAAACCACCTTGCCGCGTTCCAGGAGCCGCCGTTGTCGCCAATGAGACGTCCGTCAGCAAAAACTGTGAGCTTATCGTCGCCAGTTAAAATTCCAGCAAAATCTGTAAAAAATGAATAACTTTAGAATAAATTATTTAAAAATGTGTGAACTGCCGTAAGTTTTTTTGTACAACTGCCCAAGTTAAAATGTGATTGAAGGTGGGATTTTAGATGAGAATATCAGGGAACTCTGTTCACTTCATGTTTGTGATCGATCACCCGGTCAACCTCGGTGCCCCCACTCTTGGGGAGAGAGGGGAGGGCCCCAGGAAGGAAGGTGTCCTCCTGCATCACAAGCGCTCGTTAATCATCCAAAGGACTGATGTTCAGCTTTGGTAATACAGAGAAATGGTTAACAAAACCAGGTAGATATCAAAGAAGCAAGCAAACAGACTATGTTGGAAGGTCCTTGACCCTGCGCATCTTTTGTTTTATGGTCACAGACTATAGGTATGCATGAATTACCCAATATCAATGCATTTTAATGGTTAGTTGTATGAGTACACATGTTTTGTGCTGGGTCAACCCCCAAAATAGAACTTTGGCTGATTGCACTGATAACCATTCCTGCACCTTGTTGACTGACTTAAGAGCATCCTCGAGTAGTTGAGCCGTCAACTACAAGTATGCTATAAACGCAGATGGCTCAAACCAAATTTTCGTTTTCTATGAGTTCATCTACCTGTTGCATACGTCTGGCTTGACATGATGATATCTATATAAAGCCATAAGATACCAGTGTTGACAGGAGACATTTTGTTTTCTGTAACCGGATGCAAATGCCAATAGCTGAAATATGAGTGAAAAATGGAGTTGATAGATTATTTGTTTTTGTTTAAAATAAAATTATACGCAATAAAAAAATCACAACGAAGAAATAGATGTACTGTGTTTCTATCGAGTTATCGAAGCACAAGGGGAAGTTTGGAACAACGAGAGAAGCTGCGGGATACGAGCCGTAGGCAAGTGTTTCCACATCTTTAAAGGGATACTCTACACCTCAGAACAACATTTAAAAAAAGATAGCTTATAACCCAAATAAGAGATATTAAACAGTTATAAGTGGTCAATCCTCGTATTTTTTGTGTAAATGGGGAACATTTCTTGACTTCCTGTTAAACCCTTGGATCACAGGTCAAAACCGGAAGTGACGTAGAAAGGAGAACTCGCAAAACTTCTTCAATAGTATTTATACTGAGGACGGATCGGCTGTGCTACAAAAGAGCCCTTTGTGTCGCGTGTAGTGCGAAAATATAGTGCAGGCCTTACGCTTAAAATACCATAGAAAACCTTGTTTCTCTCAGTGAGTAATTTTAGCGTTAGATTATTCGCGTAAATGACTAATTGTAGTTCAACATCATTTAGAGCTATTAAGTAGGCGCGACAATCTCTAAAATTGCAGCTATGTTGTTATTTAGTGAGGAAACTTCAAAGATTCTTTGGATCAATAATCACGTGCATAAGTTCGCTTTCGTAGATCAAGAACTCAATTCAAGCAATACTGAAGTGTAGTAGGGTTTATTTACAGCAGTTGCGCTGTGTGCTTATATTATGTGCGTATTTATACCAACTCACGCAAACAGTCCTACGTGACCGCAACCCCGGCGTGCTTAACACTCACTTGCTCAAGGGCAACATATTATAATGCCACATCGCTGTATAGCTGGTGGATGTTCTAACACTCGTAGAAATGGAGTAAGCCTGCACAAATAGCCTGAAGACGCCCATTTCGCTAAGCTATGGGCGAATCGCCGTGAAGAACAACTGTTCTGATGTTTTTGATCCGTTGACACTGCGTTGACCAGCCAACGTTGTAGTGCTCACTTCATTGAGGATTCCTTTGAAGAACAGTCGGTGATAGCGAAATCTCTGGGCTAAAATATTTTGAAACCAATGCTGTTCCTACAATTTTTAAAAATGGTCCTCTACGGACAAAGAAGCTAAAACGGCATGACAAACATATCTCAAGACGCTGGCGCCATACCATCAAAACAAGCGCAGAAGCTGCTACAAGCTTATAGGACTTATAGAAAACGAGAAGCTACTAGGGTATGTTAAGGAGGAAATTAAAGCTTGTGTAAATCGATTTAAAGTGAAGAAAACACGTTCAGAAAATTCGAAAATACTTACTTGTGTTCAGCCATTTCAAGATCGTCGCGGAACACGAGAGGGAGGAATTGCAGCCAACTTCCGGTGAAAATAAGAGCGGTTGACAATAAATGCAGATGAAACATTGCCAGCAGTTGTAGAGGTCGCTACCCAAACCCAGAAATTATATAGGGGAAAAAGTTTCTGCACAATTTCGAAGCAGCCGCACTGGTAGAGGCAGTTTCGTTTCTCTACTCAGTGATGAGTGACAGAAAATCGAAACTTCCATCATGATAGTTTCCCTTGTATTTCATCCCGTCAGAGTAAAAACAACTCTGCGTTGAAATATCTTGAGGTATATCTGAAATATCTTGGTTATACTGGTACCATGCCGTCTGAAGAACCCAGCGATTCAAACAAACGGCGTGGAACCCTGGATGCTGTGTTATGCAAATATGATGGGAGGTTCGCCTCGCCTCAACCCCCGGGGGGGGGGGTACTCCCTTATATGGGCTATATAGGTATGTGCGGCCCCAAAGGGTATGGTTTTTCAGCCGTTTTAGTCATAAATAGGGTATCAATTTTGGCTGATTTTGGCCATTTTGGTCATAAATAGGGTATGGTTTTTATACTCTAGCCTCAATATGGGTATGTTTTTAAGAAACCAAAAGAAAATTAACAAAAGCCGTTCACAAATTATGTTTATGGTAATTTAACTTTGGTCTGAGCTAGGGATCCAATTATAACGCACGTCTGAAACAGGATTTTGATGTAAGGTTCAGGTCATAAATAGGGTTTCGAAATTTTGGTCAGGTCATAAATAGGGTAGGGAATATCGCAGATTTTGGTCATAAATAGGGTAAAGGTTTTGGGAAGCGGGCCGCACACCCCCACCCAATTTTTCTGGGAGTAACCCCCCCGGGGCCTCAACGGCTTCATTGTTTTTGGCCACGACACAGTCAATTTCGGCAAAACAAACGCACTTAAGCTCTACAACTCGATTTAGTCTTTGACAACTTCAACACTTACACCTACAATTTCCAATCGAGAGTTGATCTTTTGACCTAAATGCATATAAACCCACAAACGCATTCCAGCGGAGTAATATTTCATACATCGATACTGTGGACGATGTGTGCACACGAAAATATACAATTCCATCACAAAGACTATGACAAGAAAACTTTGTTGTTATCTTAAATTGATTTATTCGCTAAAGAAATCAAGTTACAAATGAACGGGTTGTTAAGAGAACTCGCCACAAGAAATACATTGATCGCTTACCACTCCGTGTTTTGCGGTCGTTCGAACTGTTCATCATCGGACTTATTTGTGGAGTCAGTGTCTGAGCTAGCCTCGTTGTCGTAAGGCTCAAAGAGATACGGCTGCGTTCCTTGACAGTCTTCCCATGTTTTGTCTTCTGCAGAATGTTCTTGAGACGAAACAGAACAAAAACTACACGAATACCCCGATTCGATGCTAACTAACTTTGAGATAAACAGGCAATGGAGCTAAATCGAGTTCTCCTTTCTACGTCATTGACCACGTGCCTCAAAAGTAGTCAGTTTCACTTCCGTTTCTCGAATAAGGCGAAATTTCGCTTTTCTAGCGCAGTTTTCAGCCGTTAAAATTTTTTTCTCCCGTTCTTTTAGTCTCTCATACGTTTTTATAGTGCATATGCTACAATTTGAACAAAAGTCGAGATATGGTGTGGAGTATCCCTTTAACTCGATAGAAACACGGAGAACATGTTTCTATTTCTTTTTTCTTGCGGAACACGGCGGGTAGTCTAGAGTGGACAAGATAACTCCATCTTGCCCGCTCGGGTAGCCAATCACAGCGCAGTATTTGATTCATATTACCTGCTTGTGGAGCAAGCCATCTAATAAAACGCTATAACGGGGCAGCTTCTCAGCACTTACACTCTTCCCGACTTTACATGGTGAAAGAGTATGAGTGTGATTGGCTATTTTTGGCCTGGTTCTTGATGGAAGTTCTTATTCTTCTCTGATCTGTACTTGAAATTACGTACTCAAACTCATTAATTATTCATGCAGCTCTAACCCAACCAGAGCATCTTATTCTGGTCAGGTGGATGAGTTCAGAAACCCAATGAAAAACGAGTTGAAAACACGGCCTTGAAAGAAACCCGTGTTTGAAACGATTTCTTAATCTGCATATTCATAAAGCAATAAAAACACGTGGCGATTAACAACTTTATTTAATCACACATTTTACGAAACAAATTTTAAACCTAAATTATTTACTGCTAACGTTGAATGTAACGGTACAGTTGTTAAACTACCCAAAACAGAACAGCCCATTCTTTTTCTAAATTTAAATTCTCGCTCGATGGTGGCGACCTCGTGTTTTGGTTCACTTTCAACCTTGCTGTACACTTCCGACCTAAATTGGCACTGACGTTAGCAATTTTATCAGACCAAATGCACACGTTACCTCGAATTGCGATGGCCACACACTTTTCCTCTTCTTCGCTAGTTTTAGGAGGTCTAAATCTGCACTTTGCCATTTGCTCTGTGAAGCAACGTGTTCGCTCCGAATTCGTTTTTGAAATATTACTTAACAATAAGATTCTTAGGTTTCATCCCTTTACAGCTTCAAGACTGATAGCAATATATCTCTTGTTTGCTTATCAGTCCGCCATCATGACCCCCAGGCATTTCCGGCTAAATCATCGTAGCACCTATTGATATTGGTTTTCGAATAATATATACTTTTGGCAATTTTTTTTTGTTCCAGCAGGCAAAATTTGAATCGCCTTGATACTTCCTTTGCCATCATAAACTTGCAGATAATTAGTTTGGTAAGACAGGCGCAAATTTCCAGAAGCTAGTCGTAGCAAGAAAAGTTAAAGCAGCTTCTAAATAAATATACCGTTGACGTGAATCAACAACAAATCAACTGACTGTCATAATGTTATATATCTGTCCTTGCTGTATATATTAGTGATTGAAAAAAAACGTAATGAATTTTGTTTTAAAATTGAAAATAGTTTGAGATTGCAAATTGGAAGTTGGAAATCTGCGTCAAAATATTCAAATGAATTCGTTTTGATTTCAAATGACAATTGGTTTGCTGGTGTGCAGAGAATATGCAAACTCATTCTAATTTACAACTTTTCTTAAAATTAAGGGGGCATTTTAAATTAGTTTTGATTTCAAGAGAGGTATCACTCTGAAGTGTGGAACATTGATTTTAGACCTGCTCCTTTGCTATGTTGGTTTCACCTTGTTTGACAGTTGTCTTTGATTGTTAGCTCATATGAGAAGATATTCGATTTCATTCAAAAAAAGTTAACAAGTCAGTGAATCGAGTGACAAAATTTCGAGTCTTATTAAAGGCAGGGAGTACTTCCTTATAATTATAAGCTATACAGGCATATTTGTAGCGCCATTTTGTTCTTTTTTTTTTATTTTTTTCAGCTCTTTTGGTATGAAATACAATCTCAATTTTACGGTCAAAAAAGTTTGGTCTGAAATTAGATAAGATAAGCAAGTAAAATGCCGTAAATTAATATTGGAAGAACACCCTCGACACAGAGGAAGTCCAAGCCTTGTAGAATGGCATGTATAAAGATATGTGACCACTGTTGTCGGTTTTCCGTGGAAACCAATCAATCATATAAACACAAGTAAACACCAGGTG